>OU015491.1:173681355-173721355 GCA_907164885.2 Dolomedes plantarius | reverse complement strand
GAAGCTTGGCTTATTGCTTGAGCGGGGTGGATCATGAGGTATTTAAAACACTGCGTATGGTGCGACTATATTAAATATGAACAAAAGTATCTGAGTAACAACAAAAATAATGTAGCTCTCACAAACTGGATACTTTATATTTAAATACAAGATTCTTGAAATTTTTTTTAAACTTATTCACATTCTTAAAATTTTTTATTCACTTCTCTTACTCCTACTTTTAATTATGCATATATATATTTGACAAAAGATAATTTGCAACATCGTTGCATTACTTATACAGAGGCTGTTCACACATTTTTTTAGACGATGTATATTGTATTCACAAAACTAAATTACATAAAATTCTTGTGTTTTAAATGCTCTATTTGACATCCCTTATTCTTAATTATCTTTCGACACCGCAATTTCCAGGATGCCTTTTGAAGTGTCAGAAGAGGTATTCTATCCCATTCCTCATGAACAGCTTTCCAGAGTCCTGTAAGGGTTTTGGGACGACGTTTGAATAATGCAGATTTTAAAAGTCCGAAAGCACAAAAATCCATAGGTGGTACATCGGGAGATTTAGTAGGGATATCAGTGAAGGGTATGGCCTTGATACCAGTTTTTTGTTCCATTTCTTTTAGGAAATTTACAGTGGATTTTGATGTGTGACTGCTAGCTTTGTCCTGATGGAGTCTCACAGATTGATGGTACTGTGGGTAAAGCGATGGTATTTCATTCAGAAAAATTGGCGATAAAATATGTTCCTGATAGTATTTAGAGTTAATCTTGACATTTTTTCCCCTCTCTTTATTTTTAACTTGACATTATAAGAAAAACCAGCAACAATCATGAATCCCTTAGAAAAACTTTCTTTCGATTCTTTGAACCATGTACTTAAATTTTTGGCACCAAATGGTCGCCAACTTTCTAGACCTTTCTAAAACGTTCTATAGATTTCTAGCTGGCCGATCGATAGGGGGCGATTTGGAAGTTATAAATATACCTGGCATTGGCATTGGAACTCAGTGTTCTTTTCTGCTGAGAATTGAATGTATCGAAAGTGCGTTAGACGTGTATTGTATTGAAGTCTCTGTTATCCTGACTTGAACTTTTAGAGTTTTCTGCTGTATAGAAGACAGTTGTTACGTGTTTTCTGTTTGAATTTGTGTATGCGCCTGAAGAATTTACAGAATAATAAATTTTATTTTGTGTGCACTTTCTGAAGAGATTTTATTCAATCATATCGAACCCAGGAAAACGAAACAATATGTAAGATGTCTCTGAGACAACACAGAGCAAAACAATGAACTGTTATTCCCGCTCAAAACCTCTATCGCTGACAACTAGAAGAGCAACAGAACGTTAAAATAGTGGTGACTTAATGACGGTATCTTCAACGATGAGGTATGAAAAAGTGCTTTGTATGATTTTAATGCTACACGTTGAAGTAAATTTCAAAACACTGAATAGACATCAAGAGGGAACTTCAGATCTCCTTATACTATTCAGTACCTCGTTTCCATTGACGTTAACAGTATTCAAATCATGAGATCAAAAACATTTCTTGATAGGTAAAGTTTGTAAAATAGTGAAAACATCCTTGGTAAACAATATAAGTAAATGTTAACCAGAAATTTTCATATTATTATGCGCTTCTCAAAGTCATTAAAGAGCCCTCTTCTTATTCAATAATAATATTTCCTGCTACAATGAAGCAAGAGAATTCCTTTAATAGACAGGAAAAAAAATATCAGCATTAATTTTTAACGTAGGATTACGTTCCTCCATAATTGTTCCCCAGAAAGCAAAATTTCAGACTCTAAAACAGTCCGTCGTCGCGAGTTATAATTTTGGCAGCGTGCCAAACCCAGTCTGTATCACTTGGGCAAGCAATAAACAGTTAAACAGAAAAGTACCAAATTTTCACATAACTTAAACACACACACACACACCTTTACATATATATATATATATACACACACATACGTACATATATATAGATACATATATACATACAAAAGAGATGAGCAATGATAAGTAATCCTACGTTAATAACCCGCGGTAGTTTCGTTAGAAGAGACTACCTGAAACATTTTATTTATTTTTTTTAACTTGTCATGACATTTCCAATTAATTTGCGAACATAATATTTGTAATTTATTACTATTACTAACTTTGTGAAATCTATATATTAGTGAAATTATTGTTATTATTATTATTATTATTATTATCATCATCATCATCATCATCATCATCATCATCATCATCATCATCATTATTATTATTATTATTATTATTATTATTATTATTATTATTATTATTTAATAGTTTGTTATAAGATAGTTTATCGGTGTGTTACATGCATTCATTTTTTAGAGTTGTGAAGCTGTAACATTTATTTTTTGTTGGGGGAGAGAGGATTTTACTATAAAGTGTACATTTAGCATACTCGATATTCTCCTAAAATAGGTTTAACTACTCGGCCATTATCTAGCTATCTCCACTGCAGGTCCCAATCAGTTCATCTCGCGTGTAACAAGAAGATGACTGCACCGCTTCAAAAAACCCATCAACCGTCTTTCACGGCACTACATCGAGATCTACTACCCTCATATGGACTCCAGTCTACATGAAACAAGTCATAAAGAAAAGAAATATCTCCCGACTCTCAAATGATCTGTAGAACTCTGCAATGGTTTCGGTGCGTACGTAGATGGGGAAAAATGTGCAGGTACTCTCTTTTCCAACGCTTGGCGACGAAAGAGAAAACAGGAGCGGCAAGAGGTGGATGAAAAGAGGGGGGAAGATTAATGTGTGACAGCTTCCCAACCGCGACCCCGTCCCCCCGAGTGTGACTGACCTGCAAATTGCAAGCTATCCATCAGTGTTCCGTGTTCCCCCTTCCTTCTCTTCCTTCTCATTCTTCCTCATCCCGATGATCCCGGGCATTGATTGAGACGATGGCAGAAAGGAGGGATGTAATTGGGCTCTTTCTTTTCGCATATCATAGGTTTACCCTGGAGTGATATTTGTGCCACGAAGGACTAGGAAATATTTTGGTGTGCGATACAACGAACCAGGATCAGAGTGTATCCTGTCGCAGAAGAAACACTCCACACTTATCGCACGTCAATGAATGAATGAATATCGCAATATTGAAAACCATGAACGAGGATTGAGATCTAAACGAATGGTTTAAACACTATTTTAATCAGATCCTTGAGAAACCATCAAATTATAGCCAGGGTTCGAAAGACTTTTTTAAAATTTTTATTCAAACTGAATCTTTTCAAAGTTGAATTGCGAACACAGTTTATAGTCATTCGGGAAGCAAAAATCTAAAAATATCAGAATGAGTTGCTTACAAAACTACCGTCTTAAACATCCCTTCAGCAGAAAGGATCTTCAGCAGAACAGACTCCAGATTTTGATTTTCGGTCATTAGAAAGAGAGTTATTCAACAAAAGTTATCAGTAAAAAATAGGCTTTCCAGGTCAAAAATTATTTGTTTAACTACATATGTGCGTGAGCAAGCTCTCTCCGTGTTGCTAAAATATTAAAAAAATTGACTATAAAGTTGATAGCATGGGGAACGTGACTTGAGAACTAAAATATGGCATTTCCAAGAAGGTACCCTCACCAAGTGCACTCAGAAATATTTATATGATTATATATAAATTTAAATACAAATATATATATATATATATATATATATATATATATATATATATATATATATATTAATTTAAGTATATCACATTTTTCTGTTACTTTTTCTGCTACGTTTGGATTTGAAGTTTATTTTTTTAGCTAATCTATCATTATTTCTGTCATATGTATAAAAATGAATAGGTAGAGAAAGATGTGGACTGCTCCACCTGAGTATATACATATGTGAGTGTGTATACATATTTATATATACAAGCATATATAAATACGAGGGATAGAACTTTAATAGTGGCAACACTCTTGTAAAACTCCCCTGCAGCAGAACCCATGAAAACAGCTTATGCCACACGTACGTCAAATACCTTCCTTACTTCAAAGCGAATGAGCTCTCCCCATAAACGTCACACGCCTGCACAGTGACAGGGTGAACACAGCCATGTTTTAGTTACCAGTCTATGAAACGAAATAATTTGTTGCATCGTACTGATGGAAGAAAAATGCTTGTGCGCACACTGTGGCGAATTTGTTTGCTCTTTGGTTATGGGAAGTGCTCTACAGTACCCCATATTCCCCGGACAAAAGTCTGTGTGACTTTGATCTCATCCCCAAGGTAAAGGAACCGCTCCGTGGATTTCACCAGAGATTCTGCACTCTGTAGACCGTTCCATTCGCAGGATTAACAAATCAGGTGAAGCCAACGGCATCCTACAGCTTCTAGGACGTTAGCAACGGGTGCTAAACAATGCTGGTTACTACTTTGAAGGGCTACAAAAGTTTTAACCCTGCATCTATTTTCTATAATTTGTACATACCTAGTTGCCACTATTAAAGCTCCATCCTATATATATATATATATATATATATATATATATATATATATATATATATATATATATATATATATATATACTCTCATGGACAACAACAAAAAAAAAACGCACCAAGAAATAATTGCGGGATCGTAACGAAACAAGCAATGAAGGTACATGTCGGGGAGATATGCAAATGATTAGAAATGCAGCGTGATTGCGCATTACGTATAGCCGGTAGAGGGCGTTGAACATCGTACTCTGTGGAGTATAAAATAGGTAACCAAAGCTTGTTTGAGTGTGCTGAATCATTTACGAAGGAAGAGCTGAGATAGACGTGCCATTACGCCGTGTTCGAAGACAATATAAGCAGTTGTCGCAGTTTGAGAGGGGGAGAATCGTCGGGATGATGGAAGCTGGGTGGTCAGCTAGGCGAGTAGCTCGTCAATTAGGCCGCTCTGATTGTGTTGTGAGGAGGTGTTGGGACCAGTGGACCCGAGAGATGTCATGTACACGAAGACCAGGCTCAGGACGCCCTCGACAGACCAGTCGTCGAGAAGACCGCCACGTCGTAAGAAATGCACGCGTACAGCCGACTGCTTCATCGGCCGCCATCCAGGCACAGGTAGCACCTTCACTAGGGGCCGCTGTGTCTTCTCGAACCATACGAAGGCGCCTGGCTGAAGGACAGTTGGTATCGCGGCGCCCATTGCGTGTGCTGCCCTTGACGCCCACCCATCGACGCCTCCGTTTGGAGTTTTGCCGTGCACGAGGAAACTGGATTGCAGCGGAATGGAACCAGGTCGTCTTTAGCGACGAATCCAGATTCAATCTCGGCAGTGGTGACAATCGTGTTCGTGTGTGGAGAGCCCGTGGTGAACGCTTCAATCCTGCCTTTGCTGTACAGTGACACATCGCTCCCACAGCTGGTGTGATGGTATGGGGTGCCATTGCCTACAATACACAGTTACCCCTAGTATTGTTCCGTGGCACCATGACAGCCCAGCGGTATGTTCATGAAATCCTGCAACCACATGTGTTGCTACTCATGCAACGGCTCCCAGGAGCCATTTTCAACAAGACAATGCTCGGCCTCATACGGCAAGGGTGTCACAAGACTGTCTCCGCACTGTTACTACCCTTCCTTGGCCTACCCGATCCCCAGATTTGTCTCCAATCGAGCATATCTGGGATCATTTGGGATGACGAGTTGGGCATCCCACGAGTTTGAACGAACTAGAGGCAAGGTTACAGCAAATATGAACGAAATGTCTCAAGACATCATACAGAACTTGTATGACTCAATGCCCGATCGTATCGCATCGTGCATTCGCGCTAGAGGGGGGTCCAACGGAGTATTAACTCCTCCGTTCTTTTGCTTTTTTTCTCTGAAATAAATTATCCTTTTTCTTTGATTTTCTTATCATTTATTTATATCAAAGTAGTCATTACGTATGTAAAATTTCGTTTCATTTTGACGACTCCTTCTTGTTGCGCTTATTTTTTTGTCCATGAGTGTATATATATATATATATATATATATATATATATATATACATACCAGTATAGTCAATAAGTTCGGAGACTACCCTCCCCCCTCATGCCCGGTGTGGAGGGGAACCGAAATAACGATGTGGTTTGTAAGTCTGGTTATCTGCGTACGCGTGAAACGTCACATGACGCTTTGCACAACTGCTAAGGCACGCAGCTCACCATTTGGCTGCAGACTGTCAGCCTATGATGTCGATGTAACAAAATCTCCTTTTTGGAACAACGTTCCAACATGAAATTCTGCTACGAATTTGGAAAAACCACTGCAGAAATGTTACGGTTACTGCAAAAAGCGTATCGAGACGAAGCTATGTGCAGATCGAAAGTTTTCAAATGGTACAGCTTGTTTAAAAATGAAAGAGAATCTGCTGCAGATCATTCGAGAAGTGGGTGGCCAGTGACCCCACAAACGGAGACGAACATCCAACGCGTAGGAGCAGTGGTTGTTTGGTTGGTTGAAGTTTATTGGCGCAAGGTCCAGAAAGGACAAGCTGCGCCAAACACAAGGTAACATCGTCAACAAATGGTATGTATAGGTTATTCGTCGTCTGCGGGAGGCAATCCGTGGTAAACGTCCACTCGTTTGGAAATCCAACATGTGGATGTTATACAATGACAATGTCCCTGAGCACCGATCCATGATTTTGCAACAAGCCCTTGCTAAACACGGCACCACAGTTCTGCCACACACTCCGTATTCCCCAGACCTCGCTCCTTGCGATTTCTACCTGTTCCCGAAACTGAAAGATCGCATCAAGGGCAAGCGGTTTGCAAATGCCGGAGAAGTGATGGCAACAGCGACAACCGCTTTACGACAGCTCTCACGCAACGGTTTCCAGGACTGTTTCCAGAAACTGTATCAACGCTGGCAGAAGTGTATAGTTGCGGAAGGACATTATTTTGAAGGTGATTGTGTTCAGAAAACTTTGTAAGTGTATTCGTTGTTGTAGTAAATAAAAGTCCCCGAATTTATTGACTGTACGAGTATATATATATATATATATATATATATATATATATATATATATAGATACAAATATAGATATAGGAAATAGGGAGAAGAAAATTGTAGAGTTCACCGGGTTACCAAGCATAAATAATCTTTGGTTGACACACATATTTTAAAACAGTTCTAAAGCATTACCTTTAACTTTGTCACAGTCTCTTAAAGAAATGTATTTGTATTCATAAGGAAATTTCATAAAATATAAATTTCTTTTTTATTTTTACATGCTTGAATGAATGGAACATGCAATGCAAGTGGCATAGTTTATATGAATGTTACTGGTATAACTACAGTATGAATACTTTATTCTCGTCTAATATGCGGATTAGACCCCTTTCTTGAAATTGATGGTTTTGACTACAGGGAAATGTGGGTAACAAAAGCGAAAATGGCGTTTTGTCACGCATTTGAAACAACCATTAACTTTTCTAGAAAACTGACCGACCGCCAGATGTCTAAATTAGCTAACTCGGTCTGTAAATCTGCAAACCGTTTATTCCTGAATGATAGGGAAAGGAAATGCAAGCACGAATCTGTGAAACTCAAAATTACAATAAATAATTTCGTACGCTTTCCTTGTACAGAAAGATGTGGGATTTTGGGTTATATTAAAGAATAATTATTATTTTTTACACCTCGGATTTCATTACTGGTTCACTAAATAACATGAACAAGTAAGCAGATTTATTGCATTTTTTTTATTATTTAGAAGATAGAAGAAATTGAATATTCTATCTTATTTATCAAATCTTTTTTAAAAGATATTTCTTTTACTTCTCGTATATTTTTTATGTAAGTATGTTACCTTTTAAAATAATGTAGTATATAAGGTTGAATGGTAAAAAACAAAGAACTAATTAAAATACAAGCTGAAAATTGTAATTTATGTAATAGTGGGAGAGAGAAATTGAGCAAATTACTTGTTCAATTACTGAATTCCTAAATGATGTTTGTACAAATTTGTAAACATCTAATGTAACATATAATAATCCCTCTTCACTTTCTTACAGATTTTCAAAACATACATAAAAGGGATCATCAACAGGAAAAGTTAAAATAAACAGCATAAATTACAGAAAGACGACAGATTTTACAGTTTTCTTGACTTTTTCTGCCGAAAAATACATTATAATTTCAAACTGAGCCTACTTCCATTAAGACTAAAATTTTATACTCTTAGCAGGAAAAAATTACTTCAGTGTAAAGTTACTACACAAATACAATAACAAACAATATATAAACCCCTTAATCAATAGAAATCTGGTAATTTTTATATATATTTATACTAAAAAATTTATTTCATTTGCCTAAATAAGCTTTCGATTATTTACAGATAGAAAGTTAAGCGCACAGAAAAGTGAAAAAGATATGCTTATTCATCTTAAGTTTTAAAATGCTAATTTACTGAAAAAAAATTGATTATAGTTTTTTACTTAAAATGATGATTATAATTTTGATTCAGATCAAAATAGAGGTTTTTCAGAAAAAAAACTAAACTTTTTTTTATATAAACGAATAACATTTCTCAGTAATACGAATAATTACTTTTAAAAAATAAATCTCTTTACAGACTAATAAATAACTCTGTTATTATGTTAGCAAAGTTTAACTGCTAACATAAATTTAATCAGCATTCGTAACGTGAAAGTATTCGTAACGTGAATGAATTTATATAAATTTCCCCTGGGAGTGCTTAGTCTAAATAGAAGTGGCACCAGGGGACAATGTTGGTTAACTTATATGGTTCCCCCACTAGAAGAAACCAACAACTTCCATGCTGTTCATGCGCAAATGTAAAACACAATGTGTCCGCGCATGGGAGAAAAATGATATAAATTTGAGTTAAAGTAATTATATAAAATATATGATTTGAAAACTGTTCGGTAAAGACTGATCTGGCTTGATGCCGGTCGCTGACAAATCCTCCGCCGTGTACACTAATGGCGACTGGTGCACGAAAAATCTGTCGTGGCTGCAATGTACTCCAAGTTCTCAAACTTTGTCTCTGGAGGTGCTGGGTCAAGTGTACCGGTCTCGTCACTTAACTCGGTTCAAAATTACGGGACCGGTATTTTAGCCAAAAGTCGGACTTTGACCCTTGTGGTGCTATTCAAAACCAGAGCCGCGCCATTCTGCCCAGTAGCCATTTTGGACTTGACCTAATATACTGTCGGTTAAGGGGCATAAGCCACAACACGACACTATTTTGTGGAGCTATACATTAGCTATAAACACTATGCTACTAGTAGAGATGAACAGAGAAGGTGTTCTTGAGCATTTATATCAGCTGAAGCACGCCTCAATGCTTTCTTTTGTGTATACAGCTCTTTGAAGCAAGTATAGTTGATATTCTGTCTCAGAATAAATCGGATGCATCATGAGAGGATCAGAACTCAGCCGTTAAATTTGCCGTGTGGGAAAAACATTCATGCTTACATATGATATATTTAGACAAGCATAAGATGATAGTACAATGATTCATCCGACATCATTTAGGTTATAAAGGGGGTTTGAGATGTTATACCATCCATAGCCAAAGACAGAAGCCAGGTATTTTGGCGAGTATGTGACGGAGGGAAGCACTATTAAACCTGCGTGACCAAATAACCATTACAGGATAACGGTTAGTGAATTTATAGAGAGCGTCCAGTGAACCTGATGGCCAATAGTACATTGATTCGTCATACATACTATAGATAGCAAAAATATTTTAAAGAAGAACATCTGTCGTACAAATTGGAACACAAATGCCCTGGTGACAGTGTGATAGAGTTGAGCACTAACTAGCCAGCTGTGACCGAATAATTATAGTTGTATAACAATTTGTCAGCTAACTTAGACAGCTGAACAAGCCTTTGTATGTATTCTGATAGAACATTTATTAATTCTACATATTTTAGATGGTAGAAAAAGTTTAATGATATAGAACCCCCGTAATCCGAAATATCAAGACTTGGCGACTATTCATTGGAGGTAAATACTAACAAGCCAGCCATGACCAAATAACATGTGCTGTCTAAACAATACATAATTTGGCTGATACTGAAATGTCCGATATATTATGATCCGATAAGCTATATTTACCTATGAACTGCGTTTGCATTCTCGAGGTACCATCGTACCTACTGATTGACAAGTAAAGACTAGTGAAAGTAAACAGTTTTAAGGAGTTCCTTAACTGATGATGGAAATGCATTTCTACAGTCAAATTATATGGGCTACGAAATGTGACTGCATCCAGTGCTATGTTCTGAACGCCTAGTTATCTCATACCAAAAAAGATAAAAGTAACTCGAACCACTTACAAAGTAATAGTGATTGCCTTTCTTGATTTGTAGAGAAGGCCTTGTCGCAGTACAGTACCACACAAAACAAGTGTGATCCTACAAATCTTTTTAAAAACCTTTAATATATAGCCAGAAAATGCCCCCTTTTCCATCAAGATGGTTGGTAAACATTTTTACAGAATATCTAGTGAGAATCAGTTGTATATTCCACCCTCATTTCAATCCTGAGATCGTAATAACTGACTCTCATATTTCCTGCTCTGGAGACCCAGAAATTGCGCCACAGATTTTAAAATCCTCTTATGCATTCATTTAGATCAAAATGATTTTATGAAGTCAACGGGATTCAAGGTATATAGATACAGATGGAGGGGATTTAGGATACATAACTAAAAATGACTTCGATGACTGAAAAAAAATTCAATTAACGAGTTTGAGTCTAGAATGCATCCTTATATTGACTTATATGCAAAATTAAAAAAAAAAACATGGATAAAATTTGCACCAATCCATTGTTACCCCAAAACAACGTAGGTAGAAGTGAACTTTAATATACTCATAATTACATCCTCAATAAGATGCTAAACGCAGCACTTTCCAGCTAATAGCGAAAAATAAGATGAAACTGGAAACATGCATTTGGCGGAAACCCAAATAAATATCCTAGTATATCACTAGAAACCTCTAGAAAACTAAAAAAGCTAAATCATGACAGTAATAAAATAAAGGAAACATTTATATTTGCTATTTTTTACTAAACTATATTTTTGAGTATCTTTGCTCGTTACTTCTATTACTATTGGCATAATATCATATGTAATATATGAAATAACAAGCACCATTTCACTGCCTTCATAATGATACATATGTTAATTACGAGGAGAAATCCATTAAGGAAATTTCACACTACCGGAAATTACCTAAAATACTTAAGCATCTTCTTCACAGTTGGAATAACAATGTGTCTTATCTCGTGAATAGTCGACATAACGCATTTGTGAAGCTAGGAGATATTTTGCATTTGTAGCAGCAGATATTTCCGTCATTAATTTATATGACATTTCAAACCTCAAAGTTTCTTTCCCTTTTTCAGCTGCCCCAAAACCTCTAACTTAGTATTCATAAGCTAGCTTTAATAAATAGCCACTTATTCCCTCCTCGATCATATTTTTGTAGAATGAAATATGGGACGTAAGTCAACT
The DNA here is from genome assembly GCA_907164885.2 of Dolomedes plantarius. Lineage (NCBI taxonomy): Eukaryota > Metazoa > Arthropoda > Arachnida > Araneae > Dolomedidae > Dolomedes > Dolomedes plantarius. The sequence continues at coordinate 173,709,846 of OU015491.1, read as the reverse complement.
TCATTTCGTACAAAAGTTTCACGCTGTCACGGTATGAATACTTTGTTCTGGTCTGATATGCTGATTTGGGCACAAGTTTCTCGAAATTGATGGTTCCAACTCCCATTCAAGCAGGATAACAAAAGTACAAATGATATCTTGTCACGCATCTACAACAACCATTAACTTTGCTCCGAAACTGACCACCGACCAGATGACTAAATTAAGTGCGCCGTGAGTGGTGTTTGTCCTTAGGTTGTAGCAAATGGAAGCGAAAACAGCAGTGTATTTTTTCTTTTATTTTCCGAGTTCAAAGATTGCAATCTCGTGCAATCTTTGCGCTAAAGCTGAAAACCGTAGGTTAATTGATGGGAGATCTTCCGATACGATGGCGTGGTACCTTTAGAATAAAATTCTATGCATCCTCTGTTGAAAAAAGTGGAATATAAGCTCACAACACGGCCCTAAACAGTTCGAAAATATGTAACTAAGTCCCGCTTAGTCTAGGATTCTAACAGGCTATGGGAGAATGAAATGAAAAATGAAAAGATTTTGTTTCTCAGTAGAGTAAAAAAAATTAAGAAAATTCGGTTCTCTATCGTCTGAATCACAAACAGAGTGTGGTTCAAAATTCATAACAAAATGTACAAAACCAAAAAAAGCAACCTAAGATTAATTTCCATCTATAAAATTGGTTGTTATTTCCTATTGATTAAAAACTATATATATAAATATATATATATATATATATATATATATATATATATATATATATATATATATATATAAAATATGACATTGACCTCACATCTAAAGACACTTTCAAAACACTCTTAAATTTGTGAGAAGCGTTGTAGCCATTTAGAAAACAAAAGTTCCTCTTTCCCTGTATCATCCCGCAAACTGTTTTGCAACATAATTAAATTTTTTAAACTTAAAACTCTCTTTCAATTGTCTTTTATGTGATTCCAAAATTATTTTTATGCAATCTCTCGACAAGCCGCTGAAAAAAACATAATGGATTTTAGGAAATTATTCTACATCTCTAACTCGCAGAGACTATTGTACAAATCGTATTATTAATCGTGTGATATAGGTAAAAACACTTGCCTCTATCCCCAATTTATACCGACTGCATGAGGATTTGAAACCTAGACCCCGCGATCCCTGTCTTCCGATTCACTGAAATTCTTGGATTCCTCTGTAAACTGTGGGATGGAACTCATTGGAATTAACACCTCCTCGAATCCCACGTATAGTTCAGTTTGTAGAATACAGTCCTTGGGAAAGAAACAAAAATTAGTTTCCTGATAGACGAATTTTACATCTAGTAGTATTTCAACTCGTTGACATAAAATATAGCAGCATCATCGGGCAGGACTTCTGCTGTTGTTCCCGGTACGATTTAATGTGGCGAACTTTGATGAATCACTCTACTGAAATCACTCTGATGAAAATCCCCTGTCATTTTGTAGAGTACTGACATTCTGTTGTCTTGACAAGTTTTCTTGTCTCTTGTAGCCCTGTACAATGTAATGTGGAGTACTCTGATAAGCTTTTTTACTTGATCCTGATATAAATTACTTGTAATTTGATAAACTGTCCACAGTTTCTTGGCATAAACCAATGCATCTGATTATACATCTGATTGTGTGATGTGTACTCTAATAACCCTTCAAACTTGGCCCCTGTTGTAAATAATCTATAATATGACGAACTGTCTACAGTTGGTTTGTTTGATAACTCCTTCTACTATTGTAGTCCTAAAGTAGAAAGGTGCACTCGTATGAGCCATTATACTCGGTCCCTAATGTAAATTACCCTCAATTTCATGAACTGAGAACAAACAGTATGTTCATTTTAACGAGTTCATCTGTTTTTGTAGTCAATTCAACATAATATGGTGTCCTCTGATATGTCATCACACTCAATCCATGGTATAAATTTCCCGTTATTTAAAGAACAGTTGAGATTGTCTGTTGATCTCAACAAATCTTTTAGTTCCTCTTTTCTTTCGGAAATTCTGTAGTCATTACTTTAAAGCCCTGGAGCAATTTACGACTACAATCATTGCCTTGAGACCGTTTTAATTATTTTTTTTTTGCCCAGTGGTTCAATCTCTGTAAAGTCTGATAAGGGCAGCTGGAATCCTAATCCTCGTACCTCTGCGTCCATCTATCAAAGTCCATCAGATCATGTCTTTACCCATCGTTTCTTTCGTAACGCTCATTGTTAGTCTTTAAATGTGTTGAACAATCTCTTCAGATATCGCTTCAACAATCTTGCATAAGTAATATTTGCCCACTGCATACAAAATGCTCAATTCTGATAATTTTTTTTTTTACTGAGCATATTACATTCTAAAACAATCGAAGACTCAATACATAAAAAAAATGCCCATTCGTAACGGCTTCATAAACAGGTTAATAAATGCAAGTGAAATACTGGGATCACGACAGCAATATAATTAACAGACAACTTGTATCCAAATTCGCAAACAAATAAATTATGTATGAAAGTGAACACAGCAAAGGATCACACGCAACACCAATGCTAATCTTGGAAGTATTATGAGATCGTTCGACACGATCATTCGCACAAATTTCGGAGCCTCCCCGTATCCTATTAGCAGCCCTAATGATTCTCCGGGGGCCGAAGGTAAAAATATAAATGATGTACAGACACGCCATTTTCAGCAAACATTTGGTCGGTTTCCGATCGGGGCTGGAACAGACGTCTGAATTAGGAAACAAACGAATGAGCTGTTAGATGGCAGAGGGTAATTCAAATTAAAATAAATCGGGCTAATTGTTAGAAATTTTGCACCTTGATGGGCGAAAGAGAATAGAAAAACCTTAATACTTCATTGCATGTAACAATAAAAACCTTGATTAGAATTGAAGGGTTTGCTGCAAAAAGGAGGTAGCTCCATCCTGGGGGAGTTTGGAGCTCCATGTGCTATCTTATGGTAAAAATAAAAGTAATAAATAAATAAATAAACCTCTTTCGTTTGATGCCAGAAATAGGTAGCTCTAATCGTAGTTCTCGTGTTACTCAGGAGATGAATCTACCTGATTCATGAGTTACCTCCTTTTTTCCTCAAACTTGTTTACAGGAAGGTTACAGAACATCTATCAACAGTGGATTTTTTGGTTTCTAACAAACATAATACTGTATATTGTTTAACTGCAAAATGTAAAGATGTAATAGAACTAGCCCGCAAATACGCCGGACAAAATGATACGTGGTTTTACGAGGAACTACAACCAGACAACGCAAACACATGAGCCTGACGTTACAGAGGGGGAATGTGACGATTGAAAAATGCAATTTTCTGTTTGTAAAGCCAAAATATATAGCACCTCTGCTATAAGAGTGTTACATCTCCAAAATTTTCGATTTTGAGATAGTTGCACCACAATGCTTTATAAGAAGTGCTTCTCATTCTCGAATAATGTTATAAGACTAGTACCAACATAATCTCCTAGATGGCACTTATTACCCTCTTCCACAACTAGGAGGGGGAACTTGCTCATGCGTTCAAGAATGAAAATAAGATTTTTGTCAGTGCCTAATGTTGTTGTATTAAAATGTTCCTGTAATAAAAAAGTTAATTAAATTTCATTTGGAAAATAAATGTTTTTAGTCGGAAAATAAATTTGCTTTTTTTTTCTAATCTGCTGTTCAGGTTATCAAAGATATTTTCTTTGTATTGTGAAAAGTTTATATAGATTGTGCATTAGCGTAGAGATATGACAGTATTCCCTCAAGCTATTCAGTCCATGTTGACAAAATGAGGGTACTAGAAGAGAGTTATATCTTGTAATTAAAATTCAAAATCATGCTTTAAAAATTGAAAACAACTTTAATAGTTTTGCCTTCTGAAGGGATTCGCACAATAAGTTTTCCCAAAATTATCATAGGCATTCATAAAACAAGAAATGAAATTTCGACATACATCTTCTTAAGCTCTTTCTGAAAATCTGATTATTTTGAGAAGTAACACTGTTCTAGCAGATGTACGATATATGCTGTATTTCAATTGAAGTTTTCTTTAAATAGAAAATTATGATAGCAGATTGTATTTTTGGGGGAAATCTTTATCCTAGAAGTAGATAGAACATCCATTTGATGGCAAAAAATTTAATAGGTAGCTCCAGCAATCACACATGTGCCATATCATCTAGAAGATGTATTTTGAGTGAAAATACTGTCCTAATATGTTAGAACAATGTTAAGTAAATTTATAAAAAAGAATATATTCACACAACCTAGAATGTTGAATTTTCAAATTTTTTTTATGCTTTTCCGAAAACTTTAAAAATTGTAGTTAACTCCATTTTGCACCAAACCCTTCAATTCGACAAAAGCAAATTCAGCTATTTTCTTCGAAGCACAGCAAGACAACGTCTACACAGTTATATAACGCAGGTTATACCTTTTGTCTGTCTTGTCTTACTGTGCAGATAATTACTTCTCTCAATCTTAAATCACACAATGACCTGACGTTTCCGTAGACTGGACGTAAGAAGAATTATGTACGAAGTTCTAAACTATATCCTTTCTTCATTTAAAATAGTTTTCCAGAACTAAGTACGTGAATACACTATTTTTTTATACTATTATACGCGTAATATAAATCTGCCAGGCATTGGCTCCATCTTTTAAGGCAACTACAGGGAAAATTTATTAAACTGTATAATGGAAATTGTATAAGTATCAACAAGAGGCTCAAAATTTGTGCAATACCTCAAAATTTTATCCCGATATTTAATGGGAAGAAAAAAAATTCAACTATTATAAATTTCTTTTGAAGCTCCCAACAGGGGCATGAAATTTCAGTATTATACTAGAAAAGTAGTTTTATTGTATCGTGAGGAGCAAACACTGTGGTCGCTTAACAATTTCAAACTCAGTTTAAAACATATTTTTAGAATCATATGAAATTAGCCTTCTGTTGTACTGTAAGGTGAAGAAACGGATTCTGTATCATTCGATTTCTGTTCCATATCGATTCATATATCAATTTAAAGAATTCTTTTAGATCCGTGGTTCTCAACCGGGAGTGCGAGAGAGCATTTCTAGGGATGCGAGAGAAGGTTCTAAATTTTTAATGAAAATTACCAATTGAGTGAATCATTTGATGGATACTTTTCCACGGTAAATAAAAGCAAAATTAATAGATGGATCCATTTTTATTCGACCAAAATTCAATGGATGAGAACGTTTTATTAAAAGACGATCTTATCGCAATACGAGCTAATGCACGTGCTAAAATGAAATTTGAAAAGCTGGACTTTGAACATTTCTGGTGTACGCAGTTAGAAATTTATCCAGAATTGGCAAAGGCAGCATTAAAGACACTTTTACCATTTACCACCATTTACCTTTGTGAAATGAGCTTTTTACAATTTTGCAGATTAAAACAAAAGCCAGAAATCGTTTAAATGTATCTGATGACTTATGTGTGGCCCTTTCAAAAAAAGGGCCTCGTTTTAAAAGGATAATTATGAACAAACAACAACAACGTAGCCATCAAAAATATAGATATTGTTTTATATGAAATAATATAGTATGTATTGTAATTGTATTAATTTTTTTATGCAATAAATAAATTATCTTGCAACAAATATCTTTTCCTAAATAAAAAATAAAAACTTTTTTCAAGGGGGTGCGAGAACATATTTTCAGATTCAAGGGGATGTTGACTATTAAAAAGCTTAAGAACCACTAGCTTAGATAGAAAAAAAATTGCCCTTAAACGGCCCACTGTCACGACGGGATATGTAATCTCTAAAAATGTAGATCAAAAACTATCCAATGATACTATACTGGAGAAGTGAGGAAGTCTCCTTTTGAATGAAACCCTTACATCTTTTCCCTTTAATTTTGATACCAATGGCCCATAATTGTAGCTTGTAAATATATTTTTCATTCATTTGCCAAATTGTCTTGCCAGAGATTTTTTCAAACTGTTTTACAACAGCCATATTTTTCACCAGCAGTTCATTACCCATCCTTCCAAGCGTGGGGCGCCACTGTAGCGATCACTTGTGCGAATCATCTAATTTGAAAATTATTGAATTTACCCACTGAAGCATTCTGATAAAGTCTCATTCTGATGAAGCATTCTGATAAAGTTGAATGTCACTGTTCACTACCTTTAAAAAAATTGCATTAGACTGAAATCTCATCTGTTTTAGATAATTAACCATCTTGCAGATTATTCGTGCACTACAACATAAAAAGTTTAGAAATAAAATACAAACTGTCCTAGGTAAGTTTGATAATAAATAGTTAAAATAATTGTTAATACGTTATTTAAGTCACACTATTGCTCCCTTTTTAGTAAATTATATAAATTAGCACATGTAGTTCACTAAAAACGTTTGAATTCCCTTTTCACATTTGCACGTCAATCTTTAGTTTATCCTAAATTTTTGAGTACAAGCATATTATAATTAAAACGGATAATTCAGGCTCCGCTGCTCCGTTGTAATCACCCGCATCGTAGACTGGTTAACGTTACGAGTTTCTAAAGAATGGACTCTGGTTCGAATCCTGACTAAGGGCCTGTTCCCATAGAATCCGTCAGCGTCAACGTTACTCGTATTGAAATATATTTAACCAATTACAAACCTCTAAACAATTAGCCACGAAATTATTAAGGCCTGTGATTGGTTTAAAATTTGTCAATACGAGTAACGCTGACGCTGATGGATTCTATGTGAACAGACCCTAAGATATTGAAGCTCTTGTTTTGTCGTATAACAAAGCGTTGTTGGTTCACCTGTACTCTTTAAAGTAGAATCCAATAAAACAGCACTGTCGATGGGTATACGTCATCATGGATAAGTGCCTGCACCATTAGAAAAAAGAATGTACTCATCTAAAAATCAGTTGTTTCAAATCAGCCTGTTAAAGCACAAGTGAACTGACTAAAGTCGAACTGACGTATGCAAAATCATAAAGTATATATTTACGATATTCAAACTGTTGATAACTCTTCATCCTTTTTGGCTTTATTTTTTTAATGATGAGCTGAGTGGTTAGTTTCATTGATCGCATCACTTGACAACATCAGTCAAGATGAATCCTGTCAGTAATGTGCCGGCATTCGATTCCTTTATGTAAAACAGACATCTCCAAAAAATGGCAGCAATTCCCTATTTTATAACTTTTTATGAGATATATGCAGGGTTTCCGATATGATGAAGTGCATAAGGAAAGATGGTCACTATATACTTCAGCAAAATGCATTAGTAATAGAAATAAGGTAACCTGGTTTATTTGCATTTTTGCTAAATTTATATTAAATTGATGACTCAAGGGTAAAATTTTCAGTTATTTTATTCATTTCAAAAATGGAGGATTAACCATCTTGCAGATTATTCCTGCACTACAACATAAAAAGTTTAGATATAACATACAAAATGTCCGAAAGAATGTGAATATGGTTGAAACACCAATTTATGTAAGTCTCATTCCAGAACAAACACTTAACCTAACAATATTAGTATTAAATCATTCAATAAACAATTATAAGAGTACGGCCTCAGTGTAGTCAGATTTAAATTGCTTTTACAACTGACTGTTTCCGTAACATTATACTGTTGTTAAATACTTAGCTTTCTGTCGGTTTGTTTTAAATCTCAGTAAAGTTAAAAATTTATTATTTGTTAATTACATAGGTTCGGAGCAACTCTCAGGTAACTAAGTGCAGACTTATTCGAATTTCGAATGAATTGTAACTATATGAAAGATGTTAAAATGGAAATTTTAATGAGCTGTTCATTTCCTTACAAGAAAGTTGTTAAGACTTACTTCTACTTGTACGGGCATATGTAGAAACGTCTGGCAGGTTTATTACCTGCACGGTGTCACACAGTGCACACAAATTAACCCTCCCTCGCCCGAGACGCGGAACCGTCTTCCAAGACCTACATTTTCTGATATGACTTCCTTCCCATTGATCGGCTCCTCATAAAAATGAACATTAGACTACTCATATGAAATAATGCCCCTTCGCGGGATTCTTTTATTGCAGTCATGAAAGTCTCATTCGATGACTTAATGACAAGAATTACTCACCCACCTGCTCTTCATTTTTTCGTTTATGGCCTGTGTAACTCTTCAAATAAATGACTGAATAATTTGAGGGGAATATGGCCGCCATAAATTTTCCGGAGAATCCTTAGGTTTTCGTTAATGTGGTTAAACCGATCTTCCCCTCATATGTGGAAGGTCTTGGAGGTACAAAGTACACGAAATAAAAATGACTTATGTTATTGGATTTATTTCGGAGTATATAACAGAGGAGAGGTCAGGGCGATAATAAAAATAGAGAAGTAGTAATGTATATACTTAGCATGTTCGAAAAGTAATTTTTATCGCCGAATTCTCGGCTTGTGGTTCGTGACGTCAGCTGGGTCTATATATACATACATACATACATACATGCATATATATATATATATATATATATATATATATATATATATATATATAATGCAGGATCACACATTAAGGTGTATCACTCGCTGAGATTTATCAGGGCATGTTAAGAATGTATTTAATTGATTTATGTAAGAAAAAAGAAAAGGAAAAGGAAAGTTATAAATTCGTAATAATCTAAATGTTGTTAATCTTCTAACAACGTTATTTTCAGCTCTGATTGATAATGGATCAGATTGTGATATTATGATACGCTAATAATTTAGTCATCAAATTTAAAATCAATGAACTACTATAGTACATACATTCATAAGTCTATAACGTGTAAAATAATAATCCATCCAATAATTTATCTATTTTCAGATGTATTACTTATAAATCGGCTTATTTGCATATATACAGTAATTTCTAAAGTTAATAGAGTTGAGGATATTAAGAACTACACCACCAAAAATAGTGTTGTAGAAAAATAATTATTTTGATAACTTATTCAATACCATAATCGGTTATTCTCATTTTACAACTTAGTTGCCGAAAATTTTTATGTTCATGTGCCTACATTTAAATTCTAGTTTACGTTTGTTGTTGTTGTTTCTAATGCCCCGTGACCGGAAGTTTCAAGCCAGGTCCATACAGGCTTTCCTGGCTGATATCTGTGGCTCCAGTTTATAACAGCACCACAAGGGTCGGAGTCCGTCTTTGCTAGGTGCCACCCCAATTTTGACCTCCCCCTCCCCCTCCAGTGCTGACATCTGGCGCGATCGTACCCTCTCCCACCCTCTCTGATCTCACAGAGGAACTTTCCAATCTATGGAGGTATTTAAAGTGTTTATATCTGGCCCAGACACGGAGGTATTTAATGGTGCTTGTCGGGATACAATCCGAGCACTCTCAGCGCCGAAAGTCGACGCGCTATCGTTGCATTTTATAATTCTATGTAAACACTTATTTATTTGAAATCTTTATACTTATATGATTATTCTTTTGACCTTAAGGGCAGAGTATGTTTCTGATCAATAGCTAAGTTTTATGATATTTTAAAAGTAAATTTATAGCAACATATACTATAATTTTTTAATACTGAAATATTTCTACACCGATATGAGAATTTTTAAGACAAGTATCTCGAGTATCGTATCTTAGGATCGATTAAAGTCTAGAAATTGAAATCAAAGAATGGACACACCGTGCAAAACATCAAGGAACGTACAACATAAAACTAGTTTATTAATTTAGCTATAACTGTAAGATTAGTATAACGATACAATTTGAAGCCATTTAAAAGCTGAATTATAAAGTCTATAAAATTGCTTAGAATACATTTAAAAAAAGTTATACGTTAAGAATTTCTACAGTATAACTTAGGTGTTCTGTGTTGTTCCCAAGATTACGTTGCTGTATGCTTTCAAAATACCACTTACACTGCATCGAGGTTATGAAGCTTCTTCCACGGGGGGCTTTTCTTCTTCAGGAGTGCCTCCCGCCATTACACTGCTGGCCATTACAATTGCAACACCAGGAAGGAACGCAAATAACAAAACTTTACTTATTGTACGTATACAGCATAGTAGGAAGAACACATGATTAAATTTGTAGGCAATTTGGGGATATACAGGTTCCGAAATTAATACATACAGTTGTCGCCTCTGGCAGCTAAAACGGCTAATTCCCGGTTAGGCATAGAGTCGAACTGGTCTTGGATGGCAGATACGGGCAAGTCATTCCATGCTACTTCAAGTCTACGCCACACTTTATCAATGGTAGTGGCTGGAGAGCATTGGCGGCCCAGTCTCTCAGCAACCCATGGCAAGATGTTTTCAATGGGTGAGAGATCTGGAGAACGTGCTGACCAGGGCAACGGTCAAACACCCTCTGTGTCGAGGTAGGTCAGGACATGATGGGCAACATGCGGTCTTGCATTATCTTGTTGAAAGGTGACTTCTTCGAGGCCTCGAAGATAGGGAACAACCACCGGACTTAAGATCTGAGAAATGTAACGCTGGCTGTTCAAATTTCCGAGAACAACAGGTGTTCGTATTGTGTACCCAATGGCTTCCCATATCATCACACCAGTTGCAGGGACCGTATGATGATACCGAATGCATGCAGGCCACGTACGTTCTCCTTGATGCCTCCAGACACGGATACACCCATCATGATGCTGCACGCAGAACCGGGACTCGTCTGAACTTACGACGTGATGCCATTCCTGTATCTAGTTTTGTCACTGGGTGCACCACTGTCGCCGCGCGTCTCTATGCTGCATTGTGGTAGCGGCAATAATGGTCACAGTGCAGACAGTCTGTACTGACGTCAAGACTGAGTCAAGACGTCGTCGCACTGTCCGAGTGGATACTTGTGCTGCAAACAAGCCCATTTCTTGACTCAAGGTCCGTGATGTGGCTATACGATCCTGCAAGCCCGACTTAACAACATATCTGTCCTCTCGGGTGTTAGTGGCGGGAGGCCATAGAGATCCTGCATGGCGTTCAGTATGAACCTCCTGAACCCATCGGTTTCATATTCGCATGACAGTCGTTGGATTCCGACCAATGCGAGTACCAATATCACGGAACGATAAATCGCACTCTCGATAGGCCAAGATCCTGCCGCTATTGAATTCCGACACGTGCTGGTTGCCGTTTTCTCCTTCTTTAAAGAGGCATAACATGATCTTCTGACAGACAACCAACATTCAGATGCGATTTCCGAATGAGAAACCCCTTGTGAAACTTTCCTTTTATACAGAGTTTGAGATGCCGTTTATCCCTCCTGCGTAGTTCGATTGCGCTTAAATGCTAATCATTTGCATTTCCCACCATCTTCTTCCTTTCATACGAATTTGACTCTCGTATCATTCCTCCTTCATGGTGTTATAATTTTTATGGCCAGCAGTGTGGTTGTAGTAAAGCAAATGTTCATCAATAATAATAGCTTAATTAGGCATCGCGTCTATAATTTTTAAGCAACGAAATCAAACACTGTCAGCAAAGCAGTCAGTTTATTTCTGTCGAGAACTACGTGCATTGTAATGAAATTTAATGGGCCACGACTTGTACTAAGACAACTATTACTGGATGAAAATCAAAAGTACTCTTTATCTTCAACTGCTAAAAACCTTATACGATGATCAATTTTTTTACAAGATCACATGGATTACTACTTCAGTGAATTATTGGAATTGAGGAAGAAGTCTGAAGATATTTGTAAATTTATGCAACAAATCTTTAGTCTTAAATACATTTCAAATTAATTTTACTTCATAAAACATTAAGGGTTTTTTTCAGTTAAAACAATATTTCAAAATATTTAACTTTTTTATGTACATACATATACTCGTATCTGGAGGTCTAGGGAAACAATGGCAAAATTTAATGTAATAAATTCTATTATTTTTTTTTGTTCAAGTCTTCTTGCTACTTCTGTTTCCCTTTATATTAATTTTAGAACTTACAAAATATTTTTTCTCCAATATTTCTGCATCACGTTAGAACAGGCTTCCCCGAATAATTTCAAAAACAGCAGTACCCAGAAATATAATATATTTTTTTATATTATCTCATAAATAGAGATTTAAAAGTCATTCCCTCTTTTTTTCATTATCTTTTATATTATTTAGTTCCACGCAAAAACTGATAGAAATCTCTGCAATTGAGGGCTGGGCTTCTTGTAATGCAGCTGACGCACGCTATCCTGTGAAAAGTTATTTTTTTACTTCAATAAGTTCTTCAAATACTTTTTAATATAATTTCATTCATTGTGCTCGCATGCATATACACTCTATAATAGAAAAATCGACATACCAAGAAAGAGTTGTCCGACTGCGACAAAAATTGGGAAAGAACATGCACAGAAAAAAAACTATTAAAATTTCAGAACAATTTAATGTTTTATTCCTGAGTTTGATCGTTGCGAAGTGAAGATGCCCATACGGCCTTGTTCCCCCTTTGGCCAGGGTACAAGTTGTCACCTGGCATGGCATAGACTGATAAAGTTCCCTGGTGTCCTGCGGGGTTTCTTGCCAAATTGTCTCCAACTGGAGGTCTAAATCGACAACATTCCAGGAAAGTTGCAATCGCCTTCCCATCACATCCCAAATGTGCTCTATGGGGAAGAGATCAGGCCACCTAGCTAGCCAAGGAAGTGTTTTCTGCAAGCTTGAAGAAAATTTATAGCAATACGTGCCATATGCGGCCGGACAATATCTTGTTAAAAAGTGAAGGGTTTGCGCAAGAAGAACAGCAACAAAATGGATTGCAGAATATAGTCGGCATAGTATCGGCATAGTCGGCATAGTGTCGGCGTCTGCGTATCGCTGGGCTGTGTGTCACTAATGACTATCAAACGGGTCCAGCTGTTAAAGGAAATAACACCCCAAACCATATCGCCCTGTTGTGGGCCTGTGTGGCATGCGATAGTAAGAGCAGGATCACCATGCTGCCCTGGACGTCACCAGACACGTTTTCGGTAGTCATCAAGACGATGGACGTTCGAAACGGGACTCGTCTCTAAAGACTATACGTCCCCAGTCAGTGCAGTTCCAAGTTGATCGAGTTAAGCACCACTGTAATCGGACTTAACGTGTACAGTGTACACTGTACACGCGTGAGGGATAAACGGCGTAACGGTCGATGTGACCGTAGATTCCGCTTTCTCAGTCGTCTGTCAATGGTCATTAGGGTGGTCCATTGCATAATGTTAAAAAATAAAAGTATAAGAATCTTCCTTCCACATGCCCTATTTTGTTCCTCTGTATCCAAAATGTATGTAAATAAAATTTCAGGTCAATTCGATAATATTAAGAGGTCGCTCAACATTTGTATTTTCAAAGAACATATAACATAGCAACAAAGACAGAGAATTCTTTCAAAAGCAGAAAGATGTTTTTTGTTGTTCTATGAGTGGAGTTGATATGAAAACTACCTAAAAGAAATAAGAAACAGAAATCGGGGAAATAATAAAGTGTTAACGTAAGAACGATATGAAGAAGAAGCAAAATTACAAATTAGGGTAGAAAAATCATGTCAGAATTATCAGACTCAGAAACTTAACATTCGATAGAATTTGAAAGTGAAGAAGAGTACCTGCCGCTGTCATCTACATCCCAATCTGATCTCAATACTACAACTACAGTTTCCGAAGCTGCTGAAAAGAAATATGTAAAAAATATATTTAAGTCTCCTTGAAGTTGTAGGTGCACTAGATCGTGTTAATATTTCTGATCGGAAAGCTGTATTCGTGGCTGGAATTGTTGCACGCGCACTTGGGAACGATATTTCTCCAAAAACCCTTTCTCGAAGCTCAATAAGGAGACATAGAAGAAAAAGGAGGCAACAAGCTTCAGAAGCAGAAAAAAATTCTCTAGATGAACCTCTATTATTACACTGGGATTGTATGATGTTACTAGATATTGATGGATCAGAAACAAAAGTTGATCGAGTTGCCGTTATTGTTTCAGGAAATGGTCAAGAGAAACTCCTTGGAATTCAGAAAATTGAAAAAGGAACTGGAGAATCACAAGCAAAAGAATGTATTGAGACAGTTCAAAAATGGAATATTATATATCAAATTAAAGGATTGGTGTTCGATACCACAGCCGTTAATGCTGGTTTACACAAAGGTGCATGCATCAGAATTTTAAAAAAAAGGGATAGATCTTATTTGGGTTGCCATATAATAGGGATTGTACTATCCAGTGTGTTTTCTGTTATATTCGGCCCATCTGAAGGTCCAGAAACTGTAATATTTAAGCTTTTTAAGAATGTATGGCCAGAAATAGATAAATCTACTTATAATCCAGCAAATAAGGAACTATTTGTCAATGTAAACTTTACTAAATTGAGAGAATATATGTTAACCTTTCTACCAAAAGCACTTAAATCTCCAACTATAAGGGATGACTATAAAGAGTTTATGCAATTATCATAAATTTTTCTTGGAGAAGATAATAATAATCAGTCGTTTCGTGCTCCTGGACCCACACATTCACGCTCGATGGATGGATGGTATTTATGCGCTAAAAATATTTCTTTTTCGAGAACAATTTAAGCTGTCATCTGAAGAATCTGGAAAGATTACAAAATTGTGCCTTTTGTGAGACTAATATATATAAAATATTGGAATGAAGCACCGCATGCTGTTAAGACCCCTTACAATGAAATTCAGTTTTTAAATGACCTGAAGAAATATCCAAATCCTTCTGTAGCAAATATAGCATTATCGTCATTTTCCAGACACCTATGGTATTTATCTGAGCATTTGGTAGCATTAGCTTTTTTTTCACAACAGAGTCAGCATTGACACAAAAATGAAAATGATACAAAATCTTGATCGTCCACCAAGACCTACCCGTGATTATCGACTGGAACTAAAAAATGAAGAGCAAAATGTAAAGATCGAAGAACTTGTGACTAAAAAGACAAAACAATTCTTTGATACCATGGTTGAAGGAGGTAAAATTTAATCACAAGCTTTAATAGAAAAATCACCCTCTCAGTAGGAAAGTGATCCTTGCTTTTGTGACTTTCGAGAAAGGTGCTTAAAAATGAAAGTTGTAAATGACAATGATGAAAGAGCTATAAGCCTAATACAAAAATATATTGAAACCCTTACAAAAGACGAAGAACAAAAACAATTCCTGCTTCGTCTAGTAGCAAACCACTAAAAGAGCTTTCCCACGACTTCAAAGAAATCTTTGTTAATCTGAACTTTTAAAGTTTGTGCTTGAGCGACCTGTAAATATTATTATTTTAGAGGAAAAAAATTGTGCGCATCATTTACATGGAAAATAATAAAATAAACCTTGTGGAGCAATATATTTCGAAAGTTAATTTTTTTGGACCACCCTAATGGTCATGTTAGACATTTGCGTGCGGTTCCCCCGTAGTATCCTTGTTAACGACGAATCCGGTGCTGTGACAGCTGATCTGACAATCGCTCTGTCTTCCCGTTCTCTCGTGGTCCTAGGTCGACCACTGCTGTCCTGACGCTTAAATCTTCCGTTGTTGACCCACTCTTGCTAGCATCACCTAATCGTTGCATTGCTTCGGCCCAGATGTCGAGCGATTCTTTGATTTCCATTGCACCGGAAGGGGACCTGCATAGAGACGAAAGCCTTCCAGGTTTTGACCCCCATCGATGGATGTAGACTGACGATTCTTCGATTTGTCTAATCAGTGTATTTCAGTCCGATGATACGACCTCCTTTAAACTCTGAAATATTCTCGTAATGACCACGAATCCTCGGTGAGGCATTGATATGAGTCCACGTAAGACATCCGCGGTTGAAAAGCAACAGAAATTTTAAACATCATATCGAAAATTGCTCCTTATATACATTTACTGGATGTGCAGTTCTGATGCGCTGGATCTCCCGTTATTCCTTCGATGGACACCAAAATTTTAATCAGTTGTAAAATCGGTCAAACCATCTTTCCATACAAAATTTCATTACAATCGGACAACTCCTTCTTAGTGCGTCGATTTTTTTGTTATGGAGTGTACTTAATAAATTAACTTTACAAAATTGTAGTATTTCAAAAGCCACAGAATGAGTTTTAATGACATTTCAGTAGTTGGTAAAAAACACTTCTCCGTGGAATTTCAGTAACCATGAATGAGTTACAAATGCATCTGAGGTTTAAATAAAAAATAGTATAGAATTATTAGGAAGTAGAATAAATAGAGGTTTTATAAAAATTAAAATACTAAAAAATAGAAAAAGCGGTACTTTAAATCACAATTGAGGTTGCTCTCGCTTACATGTGTATTTACACCCCATGTAGATGAAGTAAACTGAATCACAAGAGGAAATATAAAAAACTGAAAAAATTATAACAAAAACGTCAGCATGCAACCATATTTAGGAAGGAGATGTATGCATTAACAGTAACCTACTTGGTATTAAGTAGTTGTTAAACGAGACACATGAGACGGATAGCGAGGAAAGAATATATATATATATATATATATATATATATATATATATATATATATATACTAGGGGGGGGCAGTTCCTGTCCACCTATAGCAGCCTACCACCTCATTGGTGAATACTCTATTAATTTTATTATCTGTTCACCACCTATTACTTTATTCTATTTATTCAGTCATTGTCTGTGCATACGACAGAAATAATGAAAGATTAGGAAGAAAAGTAACACCTAGGGAGGTGCGAATCACTCCCTTTTCTATCTATTAATTTTTTGCGCACACGAAGCAAATAATGAAAAATTAAAGAGAAAAGTAAATATATAAAAATGTAATGGAAAAACGTTACCCAAAAGTGTTGCGAATTTGAGGCAGTAAAGTAGTTCTCTCCATACTCCTTAAATTAATTTCTTATATCGACTATAAAGGAATTTTAAATATTTGATGCACATAAGTCAAGCTTACTTCTCTTTCTATTTTTACTACATTAACTAAAACCGACAACCTATTTATCAGTGGTTTGGCAAGAACTAACTAACATGCTGAAGAAACTGGAGAGCCAACCGAACATGTAATGTTGAGGTAATGGCGTTATCTGAGCCTAGTCGAACAATAGAGGTTTTTCGAACTTAACGAAAAGATAGGTAAAATGGAAAAAAATCCTTTATTCAAAACATATCTGCATTTCGAATTCTCAGTGGAAACAGCGATAGTGGTATTACAAAAGCGTTTAAAATTATATTTCTCTCGGTAGACTTAAACCGTAAAGTACTTGGTAGACCTTAATTTTCACAACGGATATTGCCAGAAAACTTTCCAGTATGTTCAGAAGAGAGGAAAGTTAAGGATAAAAAGTTAACAATCAAAATATTTCCATTTTTCATAAACCATCTTGTTGTTTTTGGTCCAATTTTACATTACAAACTAATATATATATATATATATATATATATATATATATATATATATATATATATATAAGTCCACATGAGAAGCATCAAGTGTATTTACAAGTATTTCATTAAATGGGATACTCTTTATTCCTGTTTCTGATTCTTTCTTTGTATAATAAGCGGCAGTTCATTTAGACGTGTGACTAGAGGCTTTGTCCATATGAGGCTCAACTTTATCAGTGTCCTTTTCATATAAGGATACGACCTCTCTATATATCGAACTACTCAGTGTATAAGCTTCAAATTTTGTACACATACTATTCAAGACATTAGGAAAAAGATTACGCGAAAAACAATAGTTCTAGAAACTCCAATACGCGGTGCTGTACAACAAAAAATATGAAAAAAAGACAATGATAATAATAATAATTTTTTTTTAAACTTATTCAAAAAGAAATTTTTGGCAGATTCTAGGGAGCGACGAGGTCCATTTCCATCTCAGTGGGACAGTGAACACCCATAACTGTCGCATTTGGGACACAGAAAATCCCCGTACCTTCCAAGAGATTCTACTCCACTTACCATAAGTTACAGTCTAGTGTAGATTCACAGCCACATTCCTTCTTGGACCTTTGTTTTTCAAAGAGGCTACTCGCAATGTCTCTGAGACATGCACCGTGACGGCCAACAGTTACAAAAGGATGCTCGACTTTTGTTGTACCCCATTTGCAACAGCGGCAATATCGTGACTCAATTACTATTATGCAAACTGGAGCGCCTCTACACATTGGACTCCGTGTACTGCAGTTTCTTCGGCAACGTTTCACTGACAGAGATGACAGAATAATAAGTCGTGCGTTTCCGAAAACCTACCCAGCTTGTTATCCAGATCTTATTACGTGTTATTTTTTAGCTATGGGGACACTTACAAAATCATGTTTATCGAGGATATCTGGTAACCGTGGTTGACTTGAAAGAAGGTATCACTCTGCGTGTGAGAAGCATTTCAGTCGACCAGTTACGATCCGCAGTTGAACGAGCTGTCCACAGACTGCAGTTTTTACATAAGAAGGGAACTAGTACATTGGGCATCATTTCCTCCGTCAGTAAGGTCCATATCACATGAATGTTTGATACCTTCAAATGAAATGTGTTAAAATGTGTTTTTGTATGTTTTCAGTCATGTCCAGTTGTACAGAGCCACCTATCGGAGTTCCTGGAACTAATTTTTTCATCGTGTAATCCGTTTTCCCATGTCTTTAATAGTATGTGTACAAAATTTGAAGCTTATACACTAAGTTGTTCAATATATAGAGAGGTTGGAGTAGGGGTGTTTTAACCTTTAGCTTACGGGGCCCATTTTTCCAATTCCCTCTTTAGAACGGAAAATTTCATCCCCCCCCTCTGTAAAAACTGCCATTTAGGGGGAATATATATATATATATATATATATATACACACGCTTGGGCCCGTATTCTTGGGATACATGCTATCCCACCCCGTAAAGAAAAGGTTCATTATGGTCACCCGGTATACATACATATTCCTAGAAATCCTATCCCAAATTATTTTATCACTGATCGAAAGCAGATAAACTAAGTGTTTATACTGTGATGCAGCCCCTCGTGATAAATAGTTTTTTCCAAAAGAGATGACGCTTGCGAAAGAGGGTAGCAAATAATAATAAAGAGCATTGCCTCCGAAATCCATGGTTTACCCAAATGAACCCAACAGCGACTTTGATGTGCCCTCGTTATAACCCTTTGCGAGAGAAATCACCAGGTTTCCATGTTACGGCTCTGTGGGTGATTGCTCAAAGTCAGGTTCAAAGGAGGGAGAAAATCGCATATGCCTGTTTTATGAGTGCATGAGAGTTTTCATATAAATATATTTACGGAGTCGGGAAGAGAAGGGGAAAAAATAACGCTAATGCAGAATGCGATAGAATCATAGGAGGGTGTTTATTCATGCTGCATTTTTGCCAAATAAAGGAATGTTCCCGGATGGTTTGCTGATTTGTATACAAAAAAAAATATCTTTGCAGGTATATTCCGTATAACTAATGGTCAAATTGTTTATCACTTGGATTAATTTTTCTATTTATCAAGATCGGATGCAAACAAAACAGCCTTCCCGAAACAATTATAAAAACTTCACTTTTATTATTAAAATGATTACTTTAGTGGTAAAATAGTGTTTAGAATAATGGTTTTTGCCTTTTGTTGAAAATGTCGTGAAAATACGTTCAAAGATGTTACACACGGTTCTTTTTTCTATTTGACTTACTGAAGGTAAGTAGGTTTGAATTTTTTTAAATTTTTATTAAAGTTATGGTTCCGTGAAGTGCTCTGATAGATATAATACAGAGCCGAACACATTCAGAGTGCTTTTTATAACTTTTTAAATTTTGTCGAACATAAAATCATTTATATAGTATTATAGTGTTACAATACTTGGAAAAACATGCAAAAATTAAGCATTTTTTAAATAAAAATTTACATTTCCTTAAAATGAAAAATTGTAGAAATTCGATACTCCAGTAAAACGCATCAACTTTGTAAGAAGCAAATAGGCTAGTGTTTGCTTATTAGATAACTATGATATAGACTTTATAATAATCTCGATCTCAGAAAAACTGTGCAGAAATTTTTGTAATGAAATCTAACAAACTCAATGGCATAGTTTTTTCTTCATTAGATGCATGTATAATAGTAACAAATAGTTGTTACACAAGTAGGATATAATGAGACATTTTATAAAACAGATTGTCGCCGTAATCCTCTATAAAGTAAATTTTTAATAAATACCTGTTAAAAAAATTTAAATAAAAGGCCACCTTTAAAATAAATACTGCTATCATGCTTTCTAAAAAATAAGCCTTTTTAGAAAGGACTGAACAAATTATATTTTATTTATTGTGTTTATTTCGCGCTGTTGAGTAACCATGTTTCTTTTTATTGGGTTCAATAGTCATTCTTTAAAGTGTATTTTTTCTATTCTTTATACAGTCGAACCCCATTATAACGAACTTCAAGGAACCAAAGGTTTTGTTCGCTATATCCGAACCGTTAAGAAAAACGTTAGAGTTCCCAAAATGTATAACTCATTAGTTGCTATGTGTATTCAATAATGATGTATTAAAAAATGATAAAATCTATGAAAAATGATCATTCATGAATTAAATTGACTAAAATCAATTACATTAAACTGACACAATACTAATTAAATTGACTAAAAATGAAGACAAATGAAAATAAATTCCTTTTACCTTTAATTGTTGCTCACTGTTTTGATACAGAAATAATCGGTAATCTTCTGCTGTCGTAATGCCGATTTTAAAAACATTTTATGAATTTACTTGTCCAATACGTCAAATGATTCCAACACTCTTTCTTCCACTGTTTGTGTAGACGTCAACATTCTTAAAAAGTTTTTAAAAAAATTCAGTAGTCGACTGAAAATAAAGGTTTCTTATGGCCGATTTTTAAGATTTCGGAAGTTCGCTATAAAAGAATAAATTAACATTGAATACAATAGGAAAACGGCGGGACCAAAATTTTCGTTTGCTATATCCGTGAGTTTGTTATATACCGGGTTCGCTATAATGGGGTTCGGCTGTATTATGATTTTCAATATTTGGTAATGATGTGTTGAATATAGTTTGTGTATTAGTACATGTATTTACTATCCAGCTGTCATGTTTTGACGGGTACCAACTAGTATAACTTCCGGAACATAGGAGAATAGATCTATTTTTCAGAAACTGCTTACCTCCTTCTTTTTCTCTAAAAGCCAGTGTTGTATTGCCTGTCTAAAATATTTATTTTGGGTGCGATTCGTAATTTATTTTGGTAGTACAAATTATTTATTTATAGACATTATTTGGGTGCGTTGTGTTTTATTATTTATCTGGTTGTATACAACCCAAGGTTCTAGACAAATTCTGCAAACGAACAGATCAAACAAACTTTGCTTCTAAAAACCAGGAGATTACCTTCCTTTAGATCAACTACAAACACAAGGATGACTGACTAAATTTTCATATATACAAAAAACTAATTTATTTACAACACTACTATTTACAATTTAAATCAATAACAATATCAACAAAAAAACTTAGTACATAAATTTCTCATTTTTCATTTACTTTTAGCATTTCTTTTTTTAAATTATATTCAATGAGATGTATATCATTTATCCTATACCTTTTGGATTCAGGGAGCATATAATTATTAAACTAGCTCATATCCAAGAATTCCTATTCATCAAAATTATCTTTTAAAAACACTGTTCCCGCACTAATCTTTCATTTAGCATGGTGGGGTCTGAACAAAACAAAATGATTTTCACTCACTCAGTTTGATGATACCGCACTGGGACTTGGGTGTCGAAGCTCTGCTTAGGCCTGGGTATTGCTCCCTCCTTCTAGGTAGTGAGTGCGCTGTTTCTCTAGGCTATCGTGGGTATCCTTCTCCTCTTTTCAAATGATGGGGCATTTAACAGGAGCATAATGTCATCAACTTCTCTTAATCTAAGTCACGCTCTGTTTCGAGACAACTCGACCGGATCTCCAATATTTAGGCGCATCCTCTTTCTAACTTCGTCTCTATTCTCTTGCTCAAAATAGCTCTCAGCTCCGGGAAGACTCGACCGGATCTCCAATATTAACGAATTGCAATCTTTTCATCACCTTCGATGCTTAGGGACCGGGAAAGATCAAACGGTCTGCGGAAAACGAAACCTCTTTCTAGTACTGTCGGGAAACTACCGGGAAGCTCAACCGGTCTCCGACATTTTAAAATACATATCTCTTCATCACCATGCAATGCTAAAGCACCGGGAATAATCAAACGGGCCCGCACGCAGAAGAGAATCCGTAAAAAACTCTAAGTCTTCTATTTATTTTATTTTTTCACAACAATGTCCACGCCTTCTCATGACACCTAATCCATTCAGGAAAGCTTTAAAAAATCCACCACTTAGCATCAATTTTCATTTCTTTGATTGGATAACCCCTCAACACATGTACGCCTTCCTTGCGCCACCTCCAGACCACCCAAAGTCCAGTCCACGTGTTTTGCGGTCTACCTCCCAAACAGACCCTCATAAATTTGTTGACAATAGTGTATTTTACTTTAACGTCAACTGTGGCTCCAACCCCGCTAATCTTGTCTAGGATCGGAAACCACAGACCCCTAACTCCAAGACGACTGTCCCGTCCTCTAATCAAAGGCGGCTTCCTACCCTTCTAACAAAATTGTAATGAAAACAGCCTTCGATCAGTTTATCTCTCTAAAAGAAATTTAATTTTTCTTTAAAATCGAAGGCCCTTCATTACAGCCAGGGCAAGTCAAAAGGAAAGGCCAATCATTATAGATCATATATTCCCCTGAAAACTGTGGATTATCGTAATGAACTCGTCGATAATAGTTTTATGTATCGCCATTATAACGCTTTGCTAGAAAATTCCCCAATCCTCTATATATAACCTTTCTTTTGATTGCTGGAAGTCTGGTATTTCAACCAGATGTGTATTTTAACTAGATGTGTGAAATATTTTAACAGCATGTAAAGAATTGATATACATATTATAGAGATCTTAGGAAAGTATAAAGTTAGGTAATTTTAATATCCATTCACCATATGGTCAGTGGATATTAACAGTTAAGTTGGTAGTGAATCTTGTCCTCTTAAGTAGTGGAGTAATCAGAGTATTTAAAAATAAACCAACACCCTTCTACAAACCGATCTTAATGATTTAAAATTGACTTATCCTGGCTAAACCCTTATAGTTCTCCCATCTAGCATAGAGCAGATTGTTGAACTGGAAAAGAATACTGAGTCGATTACTCATAACGGAAAAAAAGTAATCTTAGATGAGTTAAATGTACTGTTTTTGCTCTTGTGTTATGTAAAATTTCTTTTTTATTTCATAGAATTTGTGGTGATTTTTTTTCAATAAACAATGTATTTTATTCTCTGTTTTCCTCTTACTTGAGAATGATTCGTTCCCTTGATTTCTAACCCATTTGTCCTTCTTTTTATCTGAAATTTACGTTTTAGAGGCTTTGTTCCTTTCAGATGACCGTTCGAAACCAAAGGATTATTCTTTTCAGGGACTTATCCTGGCATCTCAATTATGTTGAAAAAGTTTCGGTTAGGTAGCACTACTATGCTTATATGGTTATGGACAGCGTTATTATCGCTTTTTGATCGATAATCTCACACCCTCTTTACATCGATATCAAGTAGTTTAGATTTTGATTCGGGCCATAAGGTCCTCGTTCGAACGAGCTCTATGCACGAATTCTATATTGCATTTTTTAACCCTTATTTTCATTTATTTTTTTATTATTAAAATAATCGTTTATTTTTAACCGTGCATTAGACTTTTTTTAATTATTATAATTTACCACTAAATCACTTTTCGATTTTGTTAACAAAGCGTTACGCCATTAGATTTTTATTATTCAAGAGGGTTTACTTCGTGATTTATAATATAGAACAAACATATTTGTTCCAAAACCTGTCAATTAAAATAACAAACCATATGCAACAGGTATAAAAATAGGATGAACATAAAAATTAGCATGTATATCCTTGATATATATATGCTAATTTTTATTATATATATAATATATATATATATATATATATATATATATATATATATATATATATATATATATATATATATATATATATGTATATATATACATACATATATATATATATGCATATATATATATATGTGCATATATATATATATATATATATATATATATATATATATATATATATATATATATATATATATATATGTGTGTGTGTGTGTGTGTGTAACAAGAAAACGCGTCTTCCTAAATTACTTTACTTTGAAGCATATTCTCTTGTTAATAAAGAACGACCCCTTTTCCAAAATTGCAACCTAAAAGTAAAATAAGATAATTTATCGTAGCCCTTCAGATCATTAAGCAGGCATGTGAACTATCTGAACTCAATAACATCCCCAGATATGAGTGTTCAAAGTTTATGAGATTCCGAATGTCAGTGTAATGTGAAAATTCTTGAAGAGCCCTCGAACCACTGTGGATTTATGCATTCTATAACGTCGAAACCACACTTTACAAGAACTTTATGGCCACTTATCCTGCACCAAGAACAATAGGTCGCAGATCTAACAAGCGCGAGATCTAGCAATAAAGTATCCCTGGGAGAACTGAAGTGGACACTTGAACTCCACGAATCTAAAGTCGCCCAATTAAAAATTAAGTAGTTTAGGCCCTGTAGAGACAGGCGAGTCACCATAACAAGGAATAACGCCCCCTATCGTAGGGGAAGGGGTACTACGCAGAACGCTGGGGGTGATTGCAGACTCCAGACGTATCTGATAGGCTGTCAATAAGAACGACGGGGGTGATTGCAGACTCCGGTCGTGTCTTAGATATTTTTTTAGAGAGAAAAGTTCGGAGGTGACTGTAGACTCCGAACGTAGTTGGTATTTGCTTTAGAGTGTTGAGATTACGTTAATAATTTGTTCTGTAAATATTGTTCTTCTACCTGTTATATATATCGTCTCCTGTACCTGTCCGTGCTGTGCTCGTCTCATAATAAACTGTATGTTTAAAAAAGAGCTGGTTCTAGTTTGAAACAAAAAAAGGACTTTCAAATCGACATCCGTCACAGGCCCTCTGGCGTCAATATCGCAAAAGATTCATTTACTATTTACGTGAACGGAAGACTTTTCTCTCTTCGTGTCTAACTCTCGTTGCTGTCGGACCTGCTGTCCGCTCCTGTCTTAACTTGTAATGTAATCAGCTCTCTGCGGCCCGTCAGGGCAAGTCCAGTGGCCACTGCAGTTAATGCCTTCTGATAAATAAAGCACGTCTTGGAATTTGTGTATTTCCTCAATAGCTCCATGTGTGTGTTTCTCTCCTAAATTTCGCGAGTGCTTCCCTGGATCAACACTTCGCCCGACTGCATCTCCGATAAGTTCTACGCATCAATTCCCTTGTGTTAAAATTTCCAAATGTTATTATCACACACACACATACACACACATATATATATAAATATATAAATATATATATATATATATATATATAAATAATAAAATTGCTTTTCTTGATTTGGGGGGTTAGAAAAATTCCCTTTAACTTCGAGACGAGGAAGGAATTATGCAATTTGTCTGATAAATATTCATTTCCAAAATTCTGCTCCTCAATTAGGGCACTTTCTTTAAGCAAGAGTCTGTCGTATGACAACTTTAAACACACTGAGAGACTGCTGAATATTTCACAGACGTTTATGTTGAGTTTCTCTTACTATTTATTTATTTTTTCAAAATTCTGACAGAGTTGACACCATTTTGGGAGAGATGAACGGATTTCACGAATTTTTTAAGATGATTTTGGATTTAAGCCAACAGCTACTGACAGTTGCTCAAAAATATTTGGATTTTACAATGTTTCATTACGTTGCAAAAATGGCGGGAATAAGGAAACATACTTTCGGAAATTAGATTTTTTTATTTAAGAAAATATTTTTCTGTCGTATTACGGATGAGGATACATGGAGCAGCCAGTTTACGAGACTTAAAAAGAGCTTCGGAATATACATTCATAATATTTTCAAACACATATACTACATTAGATTTCATGAAGTCTGTAATTTAATGAATCTATTGGCAAGTCCACAGGCACACTCAACCTCTGTATCAGGTGATCTTAAAGTCAAGCAAATCTTTAAATATCTAAGTTTCCCTAATATTTAACAATTTATTCATTTCAAAACGAACACAATATCGCAATATATTTAATAAGTTTTTGGAGGGTAAGTGGTGTAAAAAAGTATCCTTCTTAGTTGCATTTCTGACAAACAGATTACTTAACGAAACATATAGCGGAGAAGTGGAGATATAGTACTTTCAAAAGAGAGTCTTAACACAAATATGTAAGTCGGTATAACTGAAATTGGCAGCTGCTTTTATACCTCTGTAATGAATTTTTGACAATCCATGTTATACTATCGTTAAAATTCAAAGTTTTAAGTCGTTTTTGAATCAATATAAATTCAAATATAATCGTATAGGCAAAAATGGATTATTATAAGATATAATTATTTGAGGGTTGGTTGAATTTTTGAGGATTTCGGAAATCATTTACTCCACAAGAAAATTATATGAAATATTTGAGTTTGCGGATGTAAACTAAACTAATATAAGTAGAAATATCATTACTTACACTTAACACTCACACACACACACACACACACACATATATATATATATATATATATATATATATATATATATATATAGTGATGTGTATGCGTGAGATTCCCAAATTATAGTAGCCCCCTTTTTAACTGGTCGGAATTCGTATACTCCTTTAGGGAAAAAATACTCCTTCAGGAACGGGTATTCTATCCCTTTTCTTTTTTTTATCTGGCTACGTGTAATCAACCGCCCGCCATGCTAAAGGTTGGCGGATCCGACGACATGCTAATTACATGACATGACGTTAATTGCATGAAGTTAATTACAAAAAGACTTTTACGGAGTCCTTCCAGAAAATTTCTTTAGATCTTAAAGTTTCCTAAGTATGCTGCTCAGTGGTTCAAATTCTTAATTGTTTCCTTATGTTATTTTTTACTTCATTAAATTGACTGAGCAGATTAAATCTAACAGTTAACTGATGGAAAATTCATGATGCAAGACCTATGAAGCTAACAAACTTTTATTCACTGATCAATCAAAGAAGGCGATTTTTTAATAAAAAAAATGCAACTCGGCAAACTCTTGAGGACATCTGCCCTTCCGCAACGCGAATTTGTTAGCTACTTTATTATGGTAGTAACTCATATATGAACCACTTCCTCTGAGTGAACAGTACAGAAATGTCGATTCGTTATCCGACATTCAAACCCGAGCCTAGTTTGTGGAAGCTCACGGAGTTAGCCATTTTAGTATGTGACGGATCGGAATTTCGAAGTTAAAATTACTATAAGTATGCGAAATGGGATGCATATTTCTTTGACCAATTCGTAGGTTGCAGATAATCTAAAAATCAATTAGGAATTATAAAAAGGAATGAATTATTAGTTTCGGACTTGGATTCACATTCTTTTTAACCGGCTTACATATAAATAAATGGATAGGCATATACCACTCATACGCCATACTTCGAAGAATGTTCAGAAACCTCCTAAATTACACGTGGAAGCTTTTAATAACATAAAAAGCACATATGCAGTACGTAGTAGTAATATAAACCTGCAAGATGGTGTTATATACCTTGAGACTTTATTGAAGGAATTTAGTCAGAGATACGGTCAGTAGCCCCTTCCTCTAAATTTAGGTCATATATTATTACAATTCAAGCAAAAGTGGGGAACTTAATTTTGTTCTGGCTACGTTACCGAACCATTTAATCCATCCACGTCATCACAGCTGCGATGACGTTTAACAACCACTGAATAAATTTTCTGAAGTGAATACCCGTGTGATTATTATATGTATTCACCTCAGAAGGCCCCTTTTAGCTTAACCACAACTAGCTTTACTAAGTCATATCCACATTTCTGGCGCTCCCCAAATCAATCTGGTACATATCTTTAAAATATGGACTGCGGATGGTGGCATCAGAGAAAAACGAGCTGGAAAGTAATTTAATTTAAATGGTTTTAGACAGAAAGTTTATTGAGGAATTCAAGAAAGTTGTACCTTGTCAGCAGTAAACATAGTTTGTTGCGTTTCCAGAAGCCAAAGATCTACCATAGATGATGCCATAGTTTATCTTAGTAACTCAGTTGAACAACCTTTAGATCACTCATCTCCAGAATATGACACTACTGGTGTTGATCCTGTAGTTTGTCCGCAATCAATGACTAGAATTAGGTGGTGTGAGTTAAAAAATTACACTTCAAACTCTTCCACTGAGATAAACGTCTTTGACAGTGGCGTTTTTTCTTGACTATTTACTTGGTGGTACTATACTGACCGTTATATCCGGAGGATATTCTGGTTGGCCTGCTACTTATCGTTTGAAGGACGGAATCCTTTGATTGTAGTGCTCTCACATGTGTTCAGAAAGCAATTTAGTGCGCGGCTGTGAGAATCACCCAAAGGACGTGTCCCTCCCTCGGCATGCAGTGAGAGAAAAAATGAAGTTTTGTTTGCAATATCTGTTTTTCCGATGAGTGGCCAGCCTTGAGGATAGAAAACCATAGCTGCAGA
>OU015491.1:173403855-173676355 GCA_907164885.2 Dolomedes plantarius | reverse complement strand
AAATAACCAAGGATCAACCAAAAATAAACTATGTTCACGTCATGCATATTTTAAGATTCTTTGGTCTCAGGTTTGTTTGCTTTTTTAATCATTTGACGAATGAACCATGAAAGCAATGACGTCAGACTATCATGATTACCGATTTGTCCGCTATTGATCGGGCAAACGCTGAGCTTTCGGGACGATTCCACGTGTCCCTCGCACTTCGGGTCTCCCCGAGGTCCAAGGATACTCGAATTCGCTGGATTTTTTAAAACCCCGGGGAGCACGAGGCGATTCGGGCTCCATGATCTATGTGATCCAGCCGTATGACGTCATAGCGTTGAAGACTTCTCGAAAGTCCTTTATGAAACCTCTGAAACGCTTAGCTTCCGACACGATATCACGTCTCCCCGAGGTCCAAGGATACTCGACTTTGCTAGATTTTTTTAAAACCCGCGGAGCACGAGGCGATTCGGGCTCCGCGATCTAGGCGATCCAGCCGTATAACGCCATAGTGCTGAAGACTTCTCGAAAGTCCTTTCTGAAACCTCTGAAACGCTTAGCTTCCGAAACGATGCCACGTTTCCCTCCCACGTCGGGTCTTCCCGAGGTTAAAGAATACTCGAATTTGGGTAAGTAGTAAATAATTTATAATTATCTGGAGCGTTTCTATATTCAGTCCAGTGAGACAGTGAGTTCATGTAAGAATTAGTTTATTCAAACACCTTATAAAGAATGTGTTTGGTAGAGTAACGATATAGTACGTTAGTAGAGAAGTTATATTATCAAAATCAAAAAGTCGAACAGTCAAGATTCGATTTCTTCTCGCAATATAGCTCGTTTCTCCCGTGTGAAATTGTATGCGGGAGTATGGAGGCTGATATTAAGAGACTCTCGACGAAAAAACGATTACAACCTCCCCTTGGCACTATCCAGATACTTTTTCTATAGAATCTGAGTGTAATCAAAGACTTTGCATGGTAATACTCTATCGGCCTAGAATTATACAGAAAATTCTGGAATTGACATTTGCTTCATCCACAGTTCGCATTTGACAAGAGAAATGTACATCAGAGGGCAAGAAATGGAGTTCCTGCAAATGTTTCACTCATTTTATGCGATTGCAGCTAGCCTTTTCACATAATTAATTCTTATTCTTTAGCAAAAGGGAGATTTTGTTTACGGTGATCCAAGAGATTTAAACCTCATTCACTCACATTTCGTCACACGTGCCAAAAACTAGTTTGCATGTGACTTGAATCCGTGCTCTATTAGGCGAACTCACTGATTACATCTTCGGTCCAAGTTACGATGTTCATGAACCTCACAAATTCTCTCCGGCAGATTGGTTAGATGATTTAAAGTGCTAAAATGACCGGGACCTACAATTTAAAGTCGATTCCCAACAACCGCATCCACGTAATCTGAAGCAATCTTTGCAAAATTATGAAAATTGAACCGTTAGATTCAGTTGGTTTTTGCTTCATTACACAGAATTTAGTTCCTGTTCAAACTCAAATCTTCAAATATCTCGAAAGTAAAAATATGACTTTGATCACTTTCATAATCATCGGCCTATATATCGACCAGATATATATGTCAAGATACACACACACACACACACACATATATATATATGTATATATATGATTCTTAAGATAGATACGTAAATATCGTTCAGTCATCCAGCTACAGGAGATGTCATAAAAATTAACAATATTAGTAACTATTGTTCATTATACGCACACTATTGAACATTTTCTAAAGTGATGAAGCAGTGATTTATTACAACACGAAACGGTAAACCGAATGCAAAAATCAGGAATGGGAAAAAAAATAAGGTGTTAAAGGGACCCTCTTCTTTTTTTTTTCTTTTTTTTTTTAAGAAAATAAAGAAAGTGTATTTTTTCTTTCTTGAAAAAATTTACTTATTTGTGGATTTAGATCTTACTGCGTATAATGAAATAGTGTTTTCATAATAACTCATAGATTAATATCGATAAATTCAATAGTGCTATTAACATTTTAGTAGTTTATACTTGAAAAAGGGATACAAGGACACATCTAACCTACATTCTTAACGAACTTGTCAAAAGCACCATCAGAAATTTACACAGGGACAACAAATGGATGGACATTAATTTTAAACATCACTCAAGGAATGATTGAAATTGCGAAATCTGTTTTGCGCGGAGATATATATATATATTCCTTGAGCTCGCTGAAGGCGACATTTGGACGTGCAAAGAGCCTGTCAGTCCGATAGAATGTAACCGGAAGTAAATATCGAGGTACTGTTGAATATATGCTTGAAAGAACAAATAACTGCTGATGCGTATTTTGTAAGGGGGCTTCAAAAAGAGTATTTTAGGAATGCCTATTCCATCATTTTTTTTTGCAGTCGGATACATACAAAATTCTACGTCATTTAAAGGGTAATCAATCATTAAAATGAAAATAAAGCTGACTATAGAAATGAAAGGAACAAGTTTCTTTTTTAAGGGAGGTATCTTTTATCTTTTGAGAAAAATTTCATTATTAGGTATAAATAAATGAAATTAGCTATCAATAAATATATCGTTCAGTTTAGTTTTATTTTATTTTGACAGCGCAAGTTAAATAAATTAATTTTTATAAGTTGTTTTTTGACACTTTATCGATTTATTTATTTTTTACTGCTTATTTTGATGAAAATTTTTGTTTACTTTATTTGTTTTGTTACTTTCGTAACTTTTGTGTAATATTATGATCACAGCATAACTAAAGAAAAAAAAAACTTCCAGTAAGTGGAAAGGTTTGATTCTTAGAGAACTCATATTCTAAACTCTTAATTTTCATGATAAAAATACTGTTTTCATTAATATGCAAAAGAATCAAAGAGGTCACTTTAGATTTTTCAATATTTTTTTTTCATTTAAAAAGAAATATTTAAAAAAATCTTATAACTAACAGTTTTCCTTTAACAGACAGCTCTGATATATGATGAAATTTAGAATAAAGCTCTCGTTCTCCAGTACGTAACTTTTTACAATGAAAAGGTATACACAAATTTTATACGTAAAATGTTTAATTTATTTCATTATACAGGATGTTTTAAAAAGAATCATCCGATTTAAAACAATCATAACTATTCATCTTTTAGTCCGTTTTGATCGAATAATGCATGTACAGAAAGAGGGAAATCCCGTTTTTCATGTAGTTGTCGACGTGTAGCGCAAACGCTCTTCCTTCGTCCGCCACTTCAGTGTTTGTAAAGATGGCGACTGCACATCAAAAATCAAAGAATCATCTTATTTTAAAAAATCATAAATGTTTATCTTTTAATCCGTTTTGACCGAATAATGTATAGACAAAAAGAAGGAAATCTCGAGTTTCATGCAGTTGCTAACAAGTAGCGCTAACGCTCTTCCTTCGCCTGCCCCTTCAGTGTTTGTAAAGATGGCGACTGAACAATAGAAATCACTTTGTGTTCTATGCTTTACGAAGTGTGAGTCCGTAACAATCGTTCAGCGTGAATTTCGTCAACAATACCCTGGTAGATTGAAGTTCCTACCTCTCAGAACATTAGGCGATGGTATAAACAATTCCAAGACACGGGCTGTCTGTGTACGCATAACAAACGTGGAAGAAGTGTATGCAGACATGCTCGCAAAAGTTTGGGACGAATTTGCCTATCGTATAGACATATGTCGTGCATCCGAAGGTGGGCATATTGAACACCTTTAATTTGGTTTGTAAAAAAGCTTTATGATTAGCCATGTAATATAAAATTAATTTTAAGTTTCTATGTTCAATATTTTGCATAATATGGTCATTTCAAATCGGTTGATTCTTTTTTAAACACCTTGTATTTTTAATTGTTTCAAAGAATTAAATAGATTTTTTTTCAGTCATTCTGTGCCCGTCCCGGTTTTGTTCCGAATTTCTTGAATAACAATTTTTTTTATCAATAACGGCTTTAATTCCTACGGCTGTTCTTAGTGTGGTGAATAGAAGTTCTTTTTTCTATTTTTCTGCAAAGTAGCAGATCGTCACCCGTTGTACCAAGAACATATGCTGATATTTGCGCATTCGGATTAAAGCCCCAAAAGCATTTCACGAGAAGCCTCATTTTTCATAAAAATCAGAGCTAAAAATAAACGAGTTTTCTTTCAAGTAGTTCTGGTTTAACAAATAGAAACGAATCTTTTAAGGTGAAAAGTCTGGACGCGGTGATACGTCATTCTTTTTCTTCCCGTAAGGCGAGGATCCCAGAGAGTGACAAGTCGGAGAAAAGGGAGCAAGATTAATGCTGAACAACTTCCTGACCGCGACCCTATCCCTTAGGTGTGACCCACGTGCAAATTACCACATCTTTCCGGGGCCATCCATCACCTCCCTTTTGTGTTCTCTTTTCTCTCTGCCATCAACTGTGTTTCTCGCGACTCCGCAATTCGTCTTTTAGCCGAGTTGATTGATATGTGCGTCCCCATTGATCCCCAGGATGGATTGTGCCTGTCCTCAAATTTCGTGTATTTTGACGTCAGCCCTCTTTGGAGGTAGGATTTAAATTGAATATTTTGTCCGCTTTGTTGGCAACTGTTTAGATTTACTAGTTTGGGTCTAACCCGGAGATTTACATAGTAGGCCGAAACGCGTCTCAATTCCCGTATCCGTGCAGGCTTATATTGCCTTCTCCACAGCCTGGGCCTATCCTTTTTTTCTGTCGAATCGAAATCTGTTGGTAAAGAATGTAAAAGGCACAACCAAAGATGATTCTATGAATATTGCATGTTCATTTCAATGATTTAATAAGATTTTCTTTCGCCTTGGAACCAAAAAATACCCATTTAATGAGCGTTATATTACGTTAACTAATGAGAGTTATATTAAGTTTATAAAAGAGAAATGTAGGATTTTTGAAATGAAGGAATAAATAAAATTTTTCTTTTGGAACTGCGATTTTTTTAAAATTTGTGCTTCAAACTTTTACTATTCGAATAAAACTTCACGATTGTGATCGGAGATTAAATTCTGACATTATGACCCCCAATAAATGAAAGCCATTGTTTTGTCTTGTCATCTTTTCAATTTGAATTCATCACGCTTGAAAGTTTTCAGACATAAGGATACTTCTAGAAACTAAATACGTGTTCTGTCTTTTTATTTGTAGTCTGATTTGACTTTTTCAGTAAATTTTAGATATATAAAATGCATTTGCTAATATTGTTTAATTAATGTTTTCAGTAGTTGTTTGGAGTTAGTGTAAAGCTTACATAATCTTGATTATACAAAGGTGTTTGAGACGGTTTACATTTGTGAAGTAAAACTTTTGGGTTTTATTGAATTTTTTCTCCTCTGAGATTTTACCATGTTAAAGACAATTTAAAGCATTCTTTATATGTTTCACATGTCAAATTTTCACAACTTAACAATCATTAATAATTTATAAGAGAAATTATCTATGTTCCAGTCTTATGACTGTGATAAGTAGGTATTCGTTAGATATATACACACACGAGGTTCGGAGAAATTTTTACCCCTTCCCTTATTCTATCAGAGTTTTATGAGTTTCATACTTGTGGTTCTTCCATATACGTAGACAATCACTTCTAAATAGCTGTGTCATACAATACAACTAAAAGAAGACAAGCTCCTCTCATGTAGTCGTAAGGTATGACACAGCTGATCTCTATTTCTGTGTTGAAATATGTTTTCGTTAGTAGATAGTTAGTACGCTACTCTCCACTACCCCTTTAGCACTCTTATAAACCTGCCTTAGGATAATTCTATGCACGTGTTAGTAAATTAACTTGTTGGTTAAAGTTTTGCCAAGTGTTCTTATTTCTCCAAATACATAATTTCGTTTAAGGATTTTAATTAAGTGGAAAAGGAAAAAAAGGCTAACTTTATTTCTTAATGCAATGTTTCCCAAACTTTTGACATATGTGTACCCCTTCTATAATTTTCGCAACGCTGAGTACCCCTCGTCAAAAAATGGATGTAATTTAATAACAATCAAAATGTATTTTTTTTCTTTTTTTGTGACATACACAAAATAATAAGAAAAGAGAAATAAAATTATTCATAATAAAATATAAATAAAAGTTATTTTATAAATAACGTTTATTTGGATCAATGAGAAGGATGAAATTGTTTGTGCTGAGATAACAGATCGTCATAATTTGGTTCCCTGGTTGTTAATTTTAATCTGAGATGTGGTTCCATGTCCAATCGTCTGTTCCTTTTTTTCGACTTAATGTCTACAAATGCTGAAAAAGCAACTTCACATAAATATGAAGTTGGAAAAGGCAAGATGTATTTTAGAACGTTTTCTGTTAAAACCGGATACACAAGTTGCATTTGTAACCAGAATGATTTTAAAGTACTCTACTTATGTTTATTTTTCAAGGATCCGTCTGAAGCCAATTCCAACAATTGCTCCTCTTCCGCATTCAACAACTCTTCTCGCATGGATGTTGTGTTAATGTTAAACGGATATCTTATCCATTCAATATTTTTGGTTAAATCAGGGAAATAGTTTTTCAATCCCACTTGCAAACTCTCCAAATGCTGTGTTATACATTTCAGAGTATCAGCATCAATTTTAGTAGTCGAACTTGTTATAAACTCCTGAAGAGAGGGAAATGAGTCTACTTCTCCATTACCAACTCTCTTTTGCCATAACTTTAGTTTTGCGATGGCAGCGTTCACTTTATCTTGAACGTGAAACAATGAAATTTCTTTGCCTTGTAACGATAAGTTGAGGTAATTTGAAACAGAGAAGCTGAGTATGCTAGTTTACGAAGCCATTTCTAGTCATGTAAACAATTTCTCAACTCAAATATATCATTAAGAAAACATTGAAGTTCATGTCTAAGTTCAAACAATCGATTTAGAATTTTTCCGCGAGATAGCCAATGAACATCAGTATGACAAAGAAGCTGGGTATGACAACTTCCCATTTCTTTGCATATTTGCAAAAAAAAGTCGTACATTCAAAGGACGGTTTTTAATGTAGTTAACGATTTTCACGCTTTCATCCAGAACTTTCTGTAGATCAGCGGGCATCTTACATGTTACCAAAGCCTCTCTGTGTATGCAACAATGTGTGGATATGACATTTGGGGCAACATTTTGAATTCTTACAACGAGTCCTTTATTAATTCTGACCATACGTTTTGCTCCATCTGTGCTTATTCCAACACATCTAGTCCAATCAATTTTGTTCTCTTGCATAAATTTGCTCATAACATTAAAGATATCTTTTCCTGTGACCTAATAAAGGCTGGCAAAATGAAAAGTCATCATGAATTTCTTGATTTTTTTCATATCTAACAAACGCCATAAGATTTGCAAAATTCGCAATATCAGTGGACTCATCGACTTGAAATGCATATTAACGACTTTGAGAAATAACAGATAATAACAGTTGTTTCACATTATTAGACATATCAATGATTCGTCGATGAACTGCATTATTTGAGAGAGAAACGCGGTCAAATGTTTGTATCGCTCTATCTCCTATCAGTACTTCTGCCATTATCTTGGCTGCAGGCTTAATTAAAATTTCACCAATGGTTTCCACTGCACTACATTTCGCAATTAAAAGCGACACGCGATACGAAGTTTCTAGCATTTTTTGATAGTCACCTCCTGTCAAACCCCGCATTACTTTTCGAGACTAATTTAAATCCTTAAGTTTATTTTTTTAAAAATCTATGGGTTTATCTTTGTACTGATTATGGTTTGTCTCAAAATGACGCTTTAAGTTGGATGGTTTCTTGCTTTCGTTTGTTAGATTTTCAAAACAAATGACGCAAAATGGAATAGACTCATTTTCATCTCCAGTCCATGAGAATCCATATTTAAGATATTCTTTGTCGTACTTGAGAGTTTTCCTTGCTTTTTCCTTAACGGGTTCTTTCAGAATTGAAGTTGATTCGTCGTTAATTGCATTATTTCCTGTTAGTTGATTGCTACTATAATCATTACTTTCTTTCGGTGTAGTAGTTCCAGATTTCAACCAGCGATCCATAATTTATGATAGGGATAAAAATTATATTTTATAAAAATAATCAAAATCAGTGGGACTTACATAACAAACATTTCCTACACATAAGCTAACACATAAGCTAAAAATACACAGGCGTCTGGAGAAGCCACTAACTATTAACGAAGTAAGTTGTTTCTGTAACGAAGTGTGGTATATTTCTGCCGTGTCACACCGGACCATCTCACGCCTCACAAGACTGTCTTGACTTGACTCATGAGAACGTAGAATTAGGCGCAGCTAAGCACGGTGCAGTGCATATCCCCACCAAACTCCGGTGCAACGTGTACCCCCAGCAAACTCTTCCGTACCCCTGGGGGTACGCGTACCACACTTTGGGAAGCACTGTCTTAATGGAACTCTTAGGAAGTGTTCCATTTCGACTTCAGTCAAGAAAAACAAACAAATTAATAGGTTAAAAAAAGGTAAAGGTCTACAAGCTGCAGAGCATTACAATTGGTTGTTTCTAAGAGCGATTCACATATGTGAATTTAATGAAACTCTTTGATAGAAAAAAAAACTAATACATAACTAAAAGGTAAAGGTCTCCCCGTAGCAGAGGATTACAATTGGTTGTTTCTACGAGAGATTCACAAATGTGAAATTAATGAAACTCTTTGGTAGAAAAAAACTAATAGGTAAATAAAACGCAAAGGTCTTAACGCTGTAGAGCATTACAATTGGTTGTTTCTCCGAGCGATTCACAGATGTGAAATTAATGAAACTCTTTGACAGAAAAAGAAAACTAATAGATAACTAAAAGGTAAAGGTCTCCCCGTAGCAGAGCATTACAATTGGTTGTTTCTACGAGAGATTCTCAAATGTGAAATTAATTAAAATCTTTGGTAGAAAAAAACTAATAGGTAAATAAAACGCAAAGGTCTTCACGCTGTAGAGCATTACAATTGGTTGTTTCTACGAGCGATTCACAGATGTGAAATTAATGAAACTCTTTAGAAAAAGAAAACTAATAGATAACTAAAAGGTAAAGGTCTCCCGTAGCAGAGCATTACAATTGGTTGTTTCTACAAGCGATTCACAAATGTGAAATTAATGAAACACTTTGACAGAAAAAAAAACTAATAGATAACTTAAAGGTAAAGGTCTCCACGTAGCAGAGCATGGCAATTGGTTGTTTCTACAAGCGATTCACAAATCTGAAATTAATGAAGCTTTTTGATAGAAAAAAACTAATAGATAACTAAAACGCAAAGGTCTTCCCGCTGTAGAGCATTACAATTGGTTGTTTCTACGAGATATTCACAAATATGAAATTAATGAAACTCTTTGGTAGAAAAAATCTAATAGATAACAAAAAGGTAAAAGGTCTCCGTAGCAGAGCAATTGGTTGTTTCTACGAGCAATTCAAAAATGTGAAATTAATGAAAAATATAAGGGAAGGAGTATGAATTCCCAGAAAAGCCTACGTATTAATCGTCAGGGGAAAGCGGAGACATCGAAAGTTTGTTTAAAGAACGAGGGAAGTAAAATCTAAGGTATCACGCCCGCGTCTACGAGAAATGGGACGCAAAAACGAAACAAAAAAATGATGCACGACAAGAAGGAAAGGTGGGAATAAGGAGTGGAGAATAAGAAATGTAACAAATAATCAGAAAAATAATAAAAGCAGGATAATAAGCTACAGATTTATGAGGAAATATTTTCCCAAACAGTTGATGAACATAAGGAAGACAGCTCATTGACCATAACTGAGTGAGTTCATTCTATCGACACTGAATTCCTGACTATCCGAATTTGGATTACCTGTTTAACTGATTATCCGAGCATCATAAAGAGGTTATGTCTTACATTATACGTCAAAATATCACAAGTAGCATTTATCTCTTCTCTTCGCCTTTTAAATGACAGATTAAAGGGAAATGATAGTGCAAGTCATTTTTCCAAGTACGATGTTTTGTTTGGAGTAATTGAGAGCATTTTCTGAAGCTATTTGACTGCTTTCAGTTATTTAAATGCTATACGGCGACTTTATACAGATTGCAGTGGTAGAATGACTTTTTGCTGATAACTTTACTGACTTGGCAAGACATGAAGCGTACGTGATACTTGTTTCACCGATGGTAATTATCGCAACAGTGAATGTAGATTCTACAGAAAGCTCACCAAAACAACTATAATTTGAAGACTTGTTTTTCCGGAAAATAAAGTCGCCAAGAGATGTCCACGTATCTCGTAAGCAAAATAATACAATAGAGATGGTCAAAGTACACTGCTGGCCACCCAAATTGCAACACCAAGAAAGACAAGAGATATCACAACAAAATTTATTTTGTAGATAACATGTTGACCAAGTATCAAATGATTAAATTTATAGACTTCTGTGAAGTGTGGTTCCTGCCAAAATCAGTAGCCAGAGTAGCCGCCATTGTTGGAGATCACCGCTGCCACACGCCTCGGCATTGATTCAAAGAGACTTTGGATGAGTTCTTGGGGTACAGCAGACCAAGCAGCTTCCACACGTTGCCAAAGTTGATCTGCTGTGGCAGCTGGGAATGGAATCTGGGTCAATCGTAGAGCAACCATGGGCCACATGTTTTCTATCGGCGAAAGATCCGGAGAGCGATGCGGCCAGGGAAGCAATTCAATCTGGCGATTGACGAAGAACCGTTGGACAATGCGTGCCACGTGTGGTCGCGCATTATACTGTTGAAATATGGCTGTAGGCAAGCCCTAAAGGTAAGGAAGGACAACTGGCTCCAACACCTCGGAGATGTAGCGCTGGCTGTTTAAAGTACCGGCAATGCTTACTAGAGGTGTGCGAGAGTGATATCCAATACCGCCCCATACCATAATACCCGGTGCAGGACCAGTGTGGCGGTGCATAACGCAGCTGTTCAGCATCCTCTCTTCACGGTGTCTCCAGACTCGAATGCGACCATTGTGGTGTTGCAGACAGAAGCGTGACTCGTCAGTAAAGACAATTTCATTCCATTCTGCCGTCCACATCCTTCTGTCATTGCACCATTGGCGGCGGAGACGTCTGTGGTTCTACGTCAAGGGTAGACAAAGCAATGGACGTCTTGCGGACAGACCACTCTGCTGTAAACGGCGTCGAATGGTACGCGCAGACACTGGATGATGCGTTACAGACTGCATGTGCTGTGCTATGGTTCGTGATGTGACTGAGCGATTCGTCACTGCCATGCGCACAATTTGCCTGTCATCACGTGAAGTGGTGCGCTGAGGTGGATGCGATCGAACACGCCGGTCCGTCGTACCCTCCTGCATCCAACGATCACATATCCGCATTACAGTTGTTTGGTTTCGTCCAACACGATTACCGATTTCCCTGAAAGAAAATCCACAATCTCGGTAGGCCACTATCCTTCCTCTGTCGAACTCGGATACTTGATCAAAAGATGATCGCTGTTTTCGACGAGGCATAATTGATCGTTTTTTTGAAAAACCACAAGAAAAACACAATTGCCGAACTTGAAATCGTTGAAATCTCCAAGCCTTAAATAGCGCTTTGAAGTGGCGCGTGATGTGCGTCTGCGCTGAAATTCTAATCATTTGCATATCTCACCTCCGCTAATGCATGTTGTAAATTTCATGTTATTTGCATGTTTCCGTCAGGGTGGTGCATTTACAGTGGCCAGCAGTGTATTACCATTCTTAGCATTGAGCCCTATATAAAACAGTATGTGCAATTAAAACATCTAAACAGTTCATATTTTACAGTATATGGGTCGTCTTTGGATACATGTTTTCCGATATTTAATGCCTAGGCATTAATTAAGTACGGTTAATCCGGAGTTTAGATTTACTCCAAAATGTCCTATTACACGGTTGTACCTCTTTTGTCAGCACGTTGATTTTATGGTTTATACATGGAAGTACCATAAGAATTCATATTTAATACAAGAAATTTTTATTTAAAATAAATTTTTGATTTTTAATTATGAGTTCTAAGCCAGTTTAAAATGTTTTCATTTACGCACCAAATTTAATTATTTTTGGCCAGACTTACACAAAGATGTCATTTAAGCCAGACTTGGAATAGCGTTATTATTTTTCTGCTTCATCCCTTGACACCTTTTTATAAATATTTATCATTTGGTTGCACAGTAAATGGAGAAGATCTCCCTTCACGTTTGTGCGGTGGTATAAAGTAACTTCGACTCCAATTTCAAATGTCAATATACGAAGTTAAGAGCTTGGGGAAACTCTCTGAGAAAGAAGATAAATAGTAAACTCCTAAGAAGGGTTCAGAGAAGATTTTTGCTGCGAATTATTCGGGGTTACAGGACAGTTAGCTACGATGCACTCTTTGCTATTTTAGAACTTGCCTATCGATCTAGTCATTTTAAATGACTTTGAGGCCAGAGATCTTATGTCAAATTCTGGTCTTTGTAATACTTTGGATGGGAAACTTCCTATTTCATGTTTGCCCCATCCTTCTAGTAGAAAACCTGTTACAGTTGTAAATTATGATAATATCATTCTTGAAGAGTATAAAATAATCTGTTTTACTGATGGTAGCAAGTTGAACGGTAAAGTTGGTCTTACTTTTGTTGTTTATGAAAATGGATAGGAGAAAGAAACTGTCCAACATCGTATACCTAATGAATGTTCTGTTTTCCAGGCTTGAACCTTGCTGTAAAATGGATTCAGAGTTTTCATCATAAGATTGGGATTGAAAAATATCTCATTTGTACCGATTCACTTTCTTCCCTCTTCCTTTTATGTGATTCAATTACTACGGAAAAACTTTTGGTGGAAATTCATTCTATTCTTTGTGCGCTTGGAAATGGGATGGAAATTCATTTTACATATATTCGTGGTCATAGTGGAAACTTTGGTAATGAGCCGATGAACTGGCTAAATAAGCGACCAGACGAGGCATTGATTTAATGATGAGTATTCCTGCATACCACTGGAAGTTTATCTCTAAAGAAAAAGCTGTCGTAAACTGGAACATGGAATATCATGCCTCATCAAAAGCACGGTGGACAAGGAGATTCTTTCCAACTGTCTTTAATCGGTTAAAGTGCAAATATTTCTCAACAGATTTTAAATTATTTCAAGTTTTTACGGGCCAAGGAAATTTTAAAAGCTACTTATTCAGGTTTGGTATTTTCCCAAATGGACGTTGTGACTGTGGTGATGGTGAAGAGAATGTAAAGCATATCCTTCTGCACTGCAGTTTCCATGCAAATCGTAGATCTGCTTTCAGGACAAGTTTGGAGGGCTTCTCCATGGGTTGGCCTCCTGTTTTATCGGATCTTATTAGAAGGAAAGAGACTTTTGTTGTTCTATCTGACTTTGTGCACAGTCTAGATTTTTAGGTCTTTTGTGATTTTTACTTGCTTTTGTAAGCTTCGTGGTACACTTTGTAGTGGACGAGGAGTTTTTAAATTTGTTTTTTTAATAAAAAAAATAAAAACATAAAAAATAAATAAAAATATACGAAGTTACATAAATATTGTTGCAGTGGTATCTGCTAGTTCATAAAATAGTTAAAATGCTTTATAGTCATGATGTGAAACCTTTTACATTTACGACGTTTGCAAAAACTGGGTCAAGAAGCTCCTCCAAACGTACACTTTTGCTCTGACAATTCACGCCCTGGTTTATCCTTCAGCTAAGTGTTGGCTTCTCTCTCTCTTTGCCCAGATAGCAGCCTCGCTCTCAAATTCATTTGCATATCGCTGACACTCTGTGTACGAGTTGAGGAGTTTTAGAAAGGAATGAGAGGCAACCCTCCTAATATATGTATTCAACAGTTGGTATATTGTTCAAAATTAGCTTATTATTTGAGATAGGGCTCCCATTTTCTGTTTTGTAAGGAGTAGGTGTTCCTTTTTGCGAATTGTAGTGTTTTACTCATAAACAAAATAATTCTATATTATCCCTCAACGCGACCTTTGTGGCATGAATTTGTAATATCTGTCTGCTAAAATTAATCTTCAAACCCATGTCTCCTAACTTCGAGCTGGTATTTCACCAACTGAACTATCCAAGTGTAATGAGAAAATTTTATTTCCTGAATTTTCCCTCTAACTTATTGCTCCTTCCATTTTGAAACTACAAATTGCTGTCCATATGTACGAGTATATTTATTTATCTGCATTTTATTGTTCGACTATTTTTCCAATCATACTTTTTTATCATTACGGCCTTTTATCATATTTTCATACGGTCTGGCGGTCCCTATAATCCGTGTAGCTAGACGCTGAGATGCTTGAATTATACTGAAAGATTTTTCGTGTCAAGAATTCTATTTCTTCTAAAGGTAAAAATATGAATTGAAAAATTCGATTTGGAACAAAAACGAAGCTGTGTAATCTTGTCTAAACATTTCTCATCTGTAATTGTAATTTAAACGAGTTTCGGATAGCTACGACTCAACGAAGCACAAGTATTTTTTTTTAATTATTATTATGTATTTTTTTTTCATCCAACGGCAATTTTTTGCCACGTGCAAGAAGCATTCATGTCCCATTATAGCCTGAACTTGCATATATCAACACAGATAGCCTACTTTTTTTCCA
Organism: Dolomedes plantarius; assembly: GCA_907164885.2. NCBI lineage: Eukaryota > Metazoa > Arthropoda > Arachnida > Araneae > Dolomedidae > Dolomedes > Dolomedes plantarius. The sequence continues at coordinate 173,661,826 of OU015491.1, read as the reverse complement.
CCACCGTCATTGTTTATTGGGGCAGATGACAGCTGGGGGCAAGGAGAAAATATATAACAAATGAGAAACGACGCTATCTCTTACACAGACATTTTATAACCATCAGTGATGAAAGATACAAGATAAAAGAAAAAGTTATCGGAAAAAAATCCAGAAATTCAAAGAAAAGGGACGATGCTCTGTTGATGGATGAAGTAATTTGTAGACTGTTTCTATCTCGAGCACATATAGTAGAGACCATAGTGTTAGACAACAATAAATCTTATTTCCTCTGCTGCGACGTGTCATGTAGCCGTTCACTGTTCACCGCTGGAGAAAAATTATAGCTCTTGTTCTTTGCTAGCGGCGTGTGTTTGCACGTGTTGTGACCAACGAACAGGAGTTGTGTAGTTTTATAGCGAGTAGAGTGTGCCATGTTCAGCGAATAATTTGAAAGTTTATTTTTCCTGGCATATTTTTTTTTTCCTTCCCACAAATTTAATTTCCAGACGCTTTTATACGCTATTTCTATGCGATTAATCAAATTAAATTGAGCCAAGAGAGGGATAAATAATGCTACCTTCCATTTCAATCTGATAACTGCATTTCATCTGCATATTCTGTCTTCTTGGATCTATTCCGCCCACATTGTATAGTGGTTAGCTTCGGAAGCTGTCATTCAGTGGGCTCGGGTTCAAATCCCGAATAAGGCTTGGTCGTTTCCGTGTCGTCCTCCTCATAGGGAGCAATGCTGGGTCACTTAAGTGGTGTTCTAAAAATGAAGTAGCCAGCGAAACCAGCGGTGAATAACAAAAGGAATGTCTCCCGGCAGAGTGCCTTCGTATTAGAAAAAAAAATTCTGTCGTTTTTCACCCCATCCTGCATTATTTTCATTTTAGGGTTTGCCCTCAACCCTACAGAGGGCGCGTCCGTGTACAAAGTGCAACATTTCCATAATTTTGCATGGTTTGTTTTTACATGTAAGGTTTGAATGTAAAGCAGTTTCTATTTATAGCTACACCCTTTCTAATGTTGATCTGATTTTCTGACCCTTGTATCCATTTTCATTCATTGTTAGTCTTGATTTAACCGTGGTAAACCAGTGATTATACTGGATTACAACACGACAAAAGTAGGAGTTGATGTAGTCGATCCAATGTGTAGCTATTTCACGGTATCCCGAATATCACAAAGATGGACAATCTCTTTGTTTTTTAGGTTTTTGGACATAACAGGAATCAATTCGCTAGTTGTCCTTAGATTCAATAAACCGAACAGTTTTGAAATAAGGCGATTTTATCTGCATTCTTTGGTCTTTAATTATAAATATATCTCAATGCTGTCAACATTTTATATCTTGTCATACAACGTAGAATTATTATTTTCAATTTGAAAAAAAAAGTTTATTAAAAAAGGAATAATCAAGGTTGAAAGAGACGTTGCACTTTGTGCCACATGCGCCTTCCGGTGTTCTAAAAATTTACGCGTCCGCTGAAGGGTTAAAGTAGGGTAGTGGTCATAAAATGTATTTCCCCCATTCCTCTGATAGGCGAACCCTTCCACTTCGATCCTGACTGGGATGACTGTCTAGGGCGCTGGTTATTCGGTACCAGTGTATGCAGCTTCACGTCCCGCTAATGGTACAGGTGTTTGAAGCCGTTTCGAATTGGTTTTAAATTGTTAGCCCCGGTCTGTTTAGCTCTTGTGGGTTCATAGTGTGGATTTACTTCTGTCAGTCTATCAGTTTCCGAACTGCTGGACTCTTATTAACCGATAACATTTAATGATCGCCTTTAACAGTTAGGACCTGTTCACATAGGAGTCCGTTGCGTTGCGTTAAGGAAAAGATGACGTTGAGACGAAAATAAACCAATCATAGGCCTCCAAACGATTAGCAATAAAATTTTTAACGCCTTTGATTGGTTTATTTTCGTCTCAACGTCATCTTTTCCTTAACGCTACGCAACGGACTCCTATGTGAACAGGCCCTTACACCCTTCCAACGATTGAACGAAGTAGTTGGTCGCTCCAGAGTAGCGTTTCTAAACCTTTCTCTAACCTTGTACCCCTTGATAATTTTTTTTTTCACTGATTGTATCCCGGAGTCATGGAACTTTCCCCCTGAAGACATAGAGATTATGCAAATTAGGGTAAGTTTAAATAATTGTAGTAAAAGTCATATAAGAGAAAATAACTGAAAAAGTTATACGAAATTTTTAAAAAATGAAATTGAAACTCACTTTCCGTGTAGTTTGGGGAGCAAAAATGTCACGTAGAATAAACTCAGGAAATATGCACAGTTTTCTCTTTCTTCACGATTATAGAATGTGCTTCTCGGCTGGAGTTTTGTAATAATTTCAGAAAAAAATTAGGAAAATTTATTTTTTTATTACAGGAAGCTGGTTTTTCCGCCACTACGAAAGTTTTCCCCTTTCCCCTGAACAGTTCAGTACGTACCTCCAGGGTACACGCATCACAGGTTGAGAACCGCTGCTTTAGAGAGTAGGGCCCAGAAAGCGCAGTTATCACCCTGTTCAAGATTCTTGCCATGATTCTTGTCCCCTAATTGAAGATTTCTTGTCAGTCGACAGGATACGCTACGTAGTGGTACGATCTTCCAAAATACAGCTCGTATTCTTTATCCCACAACAGATTCCAAGATCTTTTTTCTTGTAAAAGAACTTTCCTCTTCCTTTTTGCTTTTGAAAAACAGTTTTGAAAACACTTTTGAAAAACAGTTACTAACTTCGTGTAAGCTGGGTAAGCAAGTTTACTAATCATTTTACATCACCGGACCTTGATATCTTACAACTATCTTATGTTAGTTTTTATATTTCTAAAACTACACTAATAAATGTATACACATGTGGTAGAAAAACATTTGCACGCCTTTAATTGAGTCGTGATGTCCTGTTATAAAGTTTCAAGTCGGCTGTGGCAACCTCTTTTATTTTCTGATACTAAAACACTTCTATATTGCATGACGGCGATGTACACCCGAGTATTTCTTGCAGAGGGCGTGACCGTAACTGTCACCATAAAGAGTGAATTACAGTCACAGTAATTTTCCGTTGCGGAGTTTTCGTTGGAAACACGCAATGGGAATTTATGAAATGTTTTGCTTTCTGTCTGTGCAGTAGTTTGAGTGGGTACTATGTTATTTTCGGGTGAAAATTATAATCCTTCCCACGAATACTGGCACGGCTGATTAATCTCCATTTTGTTGCTTCGTGTGCAAATCGATCATAGAGCGAGTTAAATTCCTCCTCGTTGCGTGTAGCCCAGAATATCTAAATGAGTTTGGAGACAAATGTTGAAATTTCTAGGAGGAATGACGTATAGAGTTTTGTTGTAACGAAATTTGGGAGCACGAAAACAACTCGTTACAAATAAATAGATCCTGTTTGAAACAAATCGCAAATAAAAAAATTACAATAACTAGGTGTGCGTAAATCTATCGAAAGGATCAAAGGTTCGAAGAAGCACCCTCTTATACTGTGAAATGCAAAAATAAATCCCTAGTCATGAAAAAGGAAATTATCACTCTAATTTACAGATTAGCCGTTCATTTGTTAATTTGGGCTATCCCAACCTTAAAAGAAATGTAAAGAGAAATAAAGCCTTTGTTGAAACCTCCTCCGAAATTATTCACTTGTTGAGTTATTCATGCATTATTCGAAACCTGAACAAGAAATCAAACGTTACTTTAAGCCTCATGTTGAAACATCATTCTATTTTTAACTGTCATCGAATCATTCGTTCCTGAACATGTTTCAGGCCTAAAAGAGAAGCGTCATAACAAGTTGAACCTCTTGTTAAATCACGATTCAAATTCTTTGAAATACTGTTGATTTGTTTATTACTTATTTCAAACCAAATCAGACAGTTAATTGAACGCTATGCTCAATCTATCTTTCCATTTATATCCTCATCTATTCATTTGTTCATTTGCACGTTCTAAGCACTAAAGAAAACCACAAAATTTTGGTTGAGTCTAATGTTATAACATTCTTTAAAATTTGTCACCTGTTGATCAACGTATTGTTTCAACCCTAGACCAGAAATCAAACGATAAATTGAGACCTTTGTTGAATCATGCCTTACGAGGAAATTTGCATTTTCAGGATCTTCTATTTATTTGTCCATTTACGTGTTCTACACCTAAATTTGAATCGTGTTTAGTTTAGCCTTAGGTTAAAGCATCTTCTCAAACTGATGGTCACTGGTTCCTTTTTTATTTTTATACATTCCAAACGGATAGAAGAAGCAGTGCATGATGGAAATTTGCTGAACCCCTACGTGCCTTCGTAATTATTCTGTGAATTGTTCATTCCTGCTCTTGAAACCTTAAACGGAAGAATGGGGGTTATGTTCCGCAATGTCCCATACAAGAACCTGCTATTTTAATTTATTGAATTTTTCTGCATAAATAATTATACTCTTTTATATTTTCATACATCAGATTCAGTGTAAGATCAGCTCAGATTATGTCTGGTAGGATGCTTTTGCACTGACATTAGCTGTTACGAATCAAAGCATAAAAGTGTGGAACAAGGATAGACAAATCCATAAATTTTATGGGAAGTTTGGGAAATATTGCAATTTGTTTCAATTACGTTGCATATTATGACCATTATTTACATTAGCTTTACGCTGTGGTCGGTTAATAATTTTGAATTACATTAGTTTACACCTGTAAGCGTATTTTATCTGCGATTGTGGAATGGCAACAGCTTTATGCATCGTACATATTATCTTTCAATTTTGAAAAAAGAAAAGGTTGGTTAAGTTAATAAAGCATTGTAGGAGGGTTACGAGTACGTTTTGTAATTTGGTGAATGTTTAATATTAATAGGTGTCTGAGTTTGATAAATTGATTGGTAGCATAAATAAGAAGCCAACACACCGTGTAATATCAAGGACAATGTATTTCCTTGTTTGTGATGAATGTTGGTCGGTAACAATTTTTTGCTGTTCAAAGCCAGGAAATCGGACCTTTAAATCTCAAGGATTCTCTACCAGTTAAGCTACCGAGGTACCGAACTTGGTTTTTTTACTACTACTTTCTCACATGCTTTCCTGAAGTGGTTGTTATTATTATAATTTTTTTTAAAGAATTTATACTCAATATTTTTCAGTTAAACAATACTTGCCCGTTCACGCCCGCTGAAACTCTGGACCTAATTAAACTTCCCATAATTAGACTGACATCTCGTGAGTTTTCACACAAAAGGACCATTCGTGATGACGTATACGAAACGGGCAAGACAGACAACAGACGTCAGCCATTCCTTTATGACAGGGTTCGCGATGTGGGCGTAACCTTGGCGGAAGAAAAATGATCAGGGGCCAAAAATGGGCTCGGGCCCTTTTAAATGCACGACAAAATGCAAAGGCTATATGATAAATGATGCCATTATGTTATTCGCAAGAGCGTTTCGAGCGCTCTCCATCCATCAAACGGATGGAAGAGTTTGTTGTCATGGGAACATGTTGACCACTCTGGTTACCACATTTGGCGGGGAAGCGAAGAAACTCTCGCAAATCTTCAATTTTTCAAGTCATTAATAATTCTCTCTGACACTTCTTAATAACTTTCACTCCAAGGGAGAGAATGAATCAAATTTTGATTTTTACATCAAAAGTAAATTTATGACAATTAATATGCCAAAATATTTTACTTTTAGTGCAATTAATCTCACACGTTGCAGTATTTTATTATAGAAAAAAATATTTCTAAAAAATGTATATTTATTTAAAAAATATTTATTTTAAAAAACTTATTTCTAAAAAATATATTTATCTTAATAATGTATTCTTGACAATATATTGATCTTAAAAAATGTAGTTGCTCCTCTACTTCTCTGAGTACATTTGTTTCCTCATCTTGTGTTTTTTCAATTCCCAACATCACACAATGCTCTCAACACTTCTCAATAACTTTCACTCCAATAGAGATAATTAATCAAATTTTGATTTTTACATCAAAAATAAATTTATGACAATTAATATGCCAAAATATATTACTTTTAGTGCAATTAATCTCACATGTTGCAATGTTTTATAATAGAACAAATATTTCTAAAAAATGTATATTTATCTTAAAGAATATTTATTTTTAAAAACTTATTTGTAAAAAATATATTTATCTTAATGTATTCTTAATAATATATTGATCTTAAAAAACTTACTTGCTCCTCTACTTCTCTAAGCACATCACCTATATTTCCCCATCTTGTTTTTTTTTCTATTCCTAACATCACAATGCTCCTGCATACATTTCTTTAAATTTTGATTTTCATCATTAGCTATCATGCTTATTTATGATACCCTGAATTCTCAATCATCAATCCCGCGGTAAAAAAACTGCGTTAAGTTTGTCTCTTAGAAGATAATTTAATTTTATAACGTACTTTTTGATACAATTCAAAGTGTAAATTGCATATATAGCGAAACATTGTACATAATTCATTATTATTAATTTCTCCTTTTCCTATTTTTAAACCTTCATTATCCTGTCATACAATCAATTTTATCCTTTGGCATTATAAAAAAAATTATTTATTTTCTGTATATTACCTTATTTATCACCTTTTATTCTTTTCAACAATTTCTTTAAAAAGTTCATTTTTCATTTACTAATGTGTTCCTGATTTCAATGAACAAAAATAGTGATTTTAACTTTAAAAAGGCATTAACTTTGTTGACATATCTGTAATGAAAAAAAAATTCATCAGTTTCTCAAATGATCACTTTGATTGATTATTTATAATTATATATTTACTCTATATTATTTATCTTATTGTTTAACATTATTTATAGTTTGGGATACTAAAAATTATTTTTTTGTAAAATATTGTATTAATATAATCCAAGGAATCTAAGAAATCTTACGTCGCTTATTTTCTCTCATCATTTTATTAGTTGTTCCCTGTTAATTTTTGAAGCAAGAAATTTAATCTACTGGAAGTACGATGGCTACTACATACTTCATAATTAATGTACAGAAGGATTTAATCTATTAGTTTATTGCGCGTATGAATGTAACAAAATTGTAACTATGCAATTATGTAACTATTGTAAAATATGCAGCTAAAAAAATTGCAACTATGTAACTAAAGTAGTCTTCCTAAATGAAATTGTTACCGAAAGGTATGCAAAAATTCCTTTTCTCAAACATATGCCTCAGATATAAAGTATTTCAAAAATTCTTAGGATTTTATATATAAATTAAAGATTTATAAATTGATAAAGTGCTATTTTATTTTCAAAATAATTATCAGCATGAAAAGTAATTTCATAAAATAAAACTATGGTACAAGCCATGATGGTAAGCTTTTACTTTTGGACGTGCTTTAAAATTGAAAAAAATATAAATACATTTTGGTACTGACTTGCCAGCAAGTTCATCGATACGAAAGACAGACTTTCAATTCAAGACTGTCAAAAATATTAACAAATTAGTTCTGTGATTTGAACAGAATTCCTTTTTTCAAATATATGCCTCAGATATAAAGCATTTCAAAAATTCTTAGGATTTTATACATAAATTAAAGATTTATCTATACTTATATAAAAAGAGAGAGAGATTTTGTACGTGGAGGGTAATCTCCAGAACCACTGCACCTATTTGAAAAATTCTTTCACTGTTTGAAAGGTACATTATTCCAGATGGACATAGGCTATATATTATGTACATCTGATCAGTAGAATGAAAGTTAGGGGCCTAAATGTTGAGCTGATGCTTCACCTTTACAACTTTTCCTTTGTCACATTTTTAACATTTGAATTTTCTTTGTCAACCATAATAAAGTAACCATAGCAACACATTAAACTACATTTTTATTTATTATCAGTAAAACATTTAATATGTTAAAGATTCAAATGAAGGAGGTATTGAAAAATACAAAAAAAATTTTTGAAATTGACAACGTTTAAGGGTTTATTGAAGAAAATTACATTTGAAACTACCCTTTTTTATGGGACATTTGAGGTAAAAATATTTACAATTTTTTGGCTATCATCTGGAAATTTATTGGTATAATACTTCAGAAATTTATTTATAAACTTCTGAAGTTATTTATAAACTTCTATGTTTATGAATTTATGTACAATTTTATGCACAATTTGCTTAATTCGAACTTGAATTATTGTACTTTATTCAAAAACCAGTGTGTTTCATTGAAACTGTGAAATTTATTGATTATTTCTAATAGGTCTATGTTTGTTCCTTTATAAGTGAAAACGTATTGCTTCAATTGAGCTGAAATTTTGTATAGATATAGTTGATAGTTCAGATTAAAACATTGGCATATTATTTTTTGAAAATCGGGCCCCGGAGTTTTTTAATTAATGCTTTAATGATTTTGCCCCTAAAAGTTGCTCATTTCGACAGCTTCCGCTGCTGTCCTCGCTGACAGCGAGACAATGGAGCCGAATCGTACCAAAATCAGCACGCGGGTGGCCCCGGACATGATTCAGTGCCTGACGTAGCCGAATTTTTGAATTTTTAATTTTAAAAAAGTTATTAAATTTTTGTGCCATTTTTGGTGTTATTTTTTTGTGTGTGGACTCTGTAGCGGATAGGCTATGGGGCCAAATCGTATCAAAATCGGCATGCGGGTGGCCCCGGACACAATTCAGTGCTTGACGTTACAGTTTCCAATAAAAATTTCTTTTGCCATCACCATGAATAAATCCCAAGGTCAAACATACAAATATATTGCACTTGACTTACGGGAAGATTGGTTTACTCATGGACAATTACATGTTGATCTCTCAGGAAATGCGGAGAAACAATTTGTTTTAAAACCTCAGAAAAACGAAAAATGTGGTATACCATAAAGTTTTAAAACAAATTATACCTTCCTAATATCTACTTAAGATCGATAATTGATCAACCCGCACAAAGTCGGGACGGGCGACTGGTAACTTAATAAAGTGCTATTTTATTTTCAAAATAATTATCAGCATGAAAAGTAATTTCATAAAATAAAACTATGGTACAAGCCAAGGTGGTACTCTTTTTTCTTTTGGACGTGCTTTAAAACTGAAAAAATATAAATATATTTTGGTACTGACGTGCCAGCAAGTTCATCGATACGAAAGACAGACTTTCAATTCAAGATTATCAAAAATATTAACAAATTAGTTCTGTGAGTTGAACAGAAGAAAAGTTACTTTAATATAATAATAGGCATTGTATAAAATTAACGATAAAATGTTAATACCGATTATTTGTTAATGGGATTTTGTTGGTAGGTATCGGATATCTAATATTATACCATGCTTGTATTTAGTCAGTTGGAGATGAATAATCGACGAAGCAGATATACCAGTCTATATATGTTTGAAATTCTGCTTCATGAAGTTGTATTCGCATTCTTAGAGGAAAAAAAATTCCGATACAGTCGTAGATCTCTTTATAACCAAATGAATTTTTCTAGATTTGTATGGAATCATATGTACACATTATTTAAAAAAAATACAGATTATTTTTAAACGTAATCAAATTATTTTAAAATTTCTCGACTTCAGTAGTTTCCCGATCATTTTTAAAATTGTTTCTATACAGAACTGGATTGGAAATAAAATTAATTTAAACCTATTACGGCCGTCTAAATTCAACTTTCTCAAAAATCGGCTTCCGGAGTGACAACAAAATTCTTTCGCATGCTACCTCTGGCGAGCGTGCCATAAGTTCGCCATCTATGGCATAAGCTATTCCAAACAGGAAATTAACTATACCTAGATCAAGTGACAAAATATTTCAGATCTTTTTGGATATAGACTACACGTATTTAATACGAATTAGATCTGAGAAAAAAAATTCCTATTTTTTTAAAAATTTGTAAATATATGACATACACTGCTGGCCACCCAAATTGCAACAGCAAGAAAGACAAGAGATATCACAACAAAATTTAATTTGTAGATAACATGTTGACCAAGTATCAAATGATTAAATTTATAGACTTCTGTGAAGTGTGGTTCCTGCCAAAATCAGTAGCCAGAGTAGCCGCCATTGTTGGAGATCACCGCTGCCACACGCCTCGGCATTGATTCAAAGAGACTTTGGATGAGTTCTTGGGGTACAGCAGACCACGCAGCTTCCACACGTTGCCAAAGTTGATCTGTTGTGGCAGCTGGGGATGGAATCTGGGTCAATCGTAGAGCAACCATGGACCACATGTTTTCTATCGGCGAAAGATCTGGAGAGCGATGCGGCCAGGGAAGCAATTCAATCTGGCGATTAACGAAGAACCGTTGGACAATGCGTGCCACGTGTGGTCGCGCATTATCCTGTTGAAATATGGCTGTGGGCAAGCCCTTAAGGTAAGGAAGGACAACTGGCTCCAAGACCTCGGAGATGTAGCGCTGGCTGTTTAAAGTACCGGCAATGCGTACGAGAGGTGTGCGAGAGTGATATCCAATACCACCCCATACCATAATACCCGGTGCAGGACCAGTGTGGCGGTGCATAATGCAGCTGTTCACCATCCTCTCTTCACGGTGTCTCCAGACACGAATGCGACCATCGTGGTGTTGCAGACAGAAGCGTGACTCGTCAGTAAAGACAATTTCATTCCATTCTGCGGTCCACATCCTTCTGTCATCGCACCATTGGCGGCGGAGACGTCTGTGGTTCTGCGTCAAGGGTAGACAAAGCAATGGACGTCTTGCGAACAGACCACTCTGCTGTAAACGGCGTCGAATGGTACGCGCAGACACTGGATGATGCGTTACAGACTGCATGTGCTGTGCTATGGTTCGTGATGTGACTGGGCGATCCGTCACTGCCATGCGCACAATTTGCCTGTCATCACGTGAAGTGGTGCGCTGAGGTGGATGCGATCGAACACGCCGGTCCGTCGTACCCTCCTGCATCCAACGATCACATATCCGCATTACAGTTGTTTGGTTTCGTCCAACACGACTACCGATTTCTCTGAAAGATAATCCACAATCTCGGTAGGCCACTATCCTTCCTCTGTCGAACTCGGATACTTGATCAAAAGATGATCGCTGTTTTCGACGAGGCATAATTGATCGTTTTTTTTTGAAAAAACCACAAGAAAAACACAATTGCCGAACTTGAAATGGTCGAAATCTCCAAGCCTTAAATAGCGCTTTGAAGTGGCGCCACAGGCGCGCGTGATGTGCGTCTGCGCTGAAATTCTAATCATTTGTATATCTCACCTCCGCTAATGCATGTTGTAAATTTCATGTTATTTGCATGTTTCCTTCAGGGTGTTGCATTTGCAGTGGCCAGCAGTGTATTTGGCTGCATAACTAAGAAATATTAAGGATGCATGGAATGAGTATGATCTTCATATTTTTGTGTTTCTGTCAATAACGAGAGAAAATACGTCTTTAATATAAAAACTAAAGATTGATTTTCCCAAACCCTGCTGGGATGTAATTAACCTTTATCCGATTATAAATTCATGGCTGTAATCATAAATTATTTTCAAAAAACTAAAAGTGTTCCTGATTTGTCTTTATACATATGTATATATGCACCTAACACATGTGTGCATATAAATGCTCGTAGATTAATTTATATATATACACACACACCCACACACACACACACATATATATATATATAATAAAATATGCATGTATATATAAAAATTTTTTTAGCAATGCGGCAGGCGATTTTGTACGTTATCCTAATGCCATGTACGCAGCAGAATTGCTGGCCACTTCACTATGGGAACAACGTATAGGTGGACCAGCATTACTCCCTTCAGGGCCGGTCCCGTAATTTTGAACCGAGTCAAGTGACGAGACCTGTACACTTGACCCCGCACCTCCAGAAGTATTTTTGGGAACTTGGAGGACATTGCAGACAAGGCAGATTTTTTCCGTGCACCAGCCGCTATTATTGTACACGTCGATGGTTTTGTTGGCGACGGGTATCAAACCAGTAACCTGCAGGTCACTGGATCGATGCCTTTGTCAACTGGACCACACCATGCCCGTATATATAAGCATAACATTATACATTCAGTTGCATAGTATTATTCTTAATATTATTTTCCCTGTATATATATATATATATATATATATATATATATATATATAATATTTTCATATTTTATGAATTTACATTTCTTATTCAATTATTCATTCTTTCAAGTTTTCTTGCCATCATTACGTATGAGCATTATCTAGAATAATTAACGTAAAAGAAAATTGATTACAATCTTTAAAATTCGTTGCAAACTACTAAAAGTGTGGTCTTTAACATAACATAGTTTAAGTTAATATTTTATCTTTCACGATATTTTTAATAACACACAATAAATTTATTTCACCCAACTTTCATCTCCTTTCAAGTTTTCATATGATTCATTCGTTATGACGGTTTGTTAAATTTAATCAACGCATAAGCAGAAAACCGTATTCATTGTCTCAAACTGACATTTCTCATAAATAAATTTATTTTCTTGTTACTATTTTAAAATACAGTTTAACTTCGGAGATTATAATTATTGGGGATAAGTTTTTTCTATTCTTTAAATTATTTTTTCAGTATCATTGGAGGCGCCATTATTATTTATAGGAGACAGAAGGATGAAGTAAGGTCTTTTTTCATCTATATAAAATGGCTTAAAACCTTCATTCGTGCACAATACATTGATTCAGATTTTTTTTAAAAGCAAATTTTCTAAATTTATTTTAAAATTTTTACTCTCATCTTTGGTATGAGACATTTTCAACTACTTTTTTGATACTACATTGGGAAAATTTAAACCTTTGATATGACCATTAAAAACATTTTAACTATAAAAGATGATACTTTGTCATTACTTTTCTCAAAGATTTATCATTAATATGCCTATTTTAACTGAGATTTTAATCCCCGCAAATTTTTATAAGTACATTAACAATTTTTATTAAAGAACTCATGTATATTTCTATATAAGAAAATTTAGCGTATTTTTATTTAAGTACGTTGTATGGGGTTTCCACTTCTGTCTTTCTATCGCTCTTGTAACAGATTATAACCACACAAAACTTCAAAATACTCTCAGTATTCTTTATTGATAATAGTTAAAATCGTTAAATATAGATTCCCTCCCCAGAATTCTAATATAAGCAACTGTAACTTTTTAATAATATTATAATTCTATTTTTAATAAATTTAATTAACCAAGATAGGCTGTACATTTTGTCAACTTTTATTATTTAATTATCATATGCTATAATTGTGTTAAAAATTTGCATTGTTCATTTCAGTGTAATACTGTCAACAAATTTATTCAGAGACTGGATACCTCTAACGATTCACGTCATTGTTTTGTTTTTCAGATTCATTCCTGTGCAGTTTAAATTGACTACTCTTAAAGAGTTGAATTTTTTTTTTAAATTAGTCAAAACCGAGTTTTAATGCAATTTTTTTGTGAAGGACAGTTATTTCTTTATGCGGCTTATATTTTAGGCTTATTATACATTGCGGCTTATTATATAATAGGCTGATATTTGTGACTTATCTTTTAGGTTTATTATACATTGTGGCTTATATTCTTAGGTTCTTTATTATAGCTCCCCGGTCAACCAATTAACAAACAGTTTTTACTGCTAATGTCTACTTTGAAGCAAATAGGACTTTAAAGTTTTCTACTGCAGTTAAGTAGTTTTTCGTATCAAATTATATGTAAGGCTATAATAATCTCCACATTATGTCAGTCTTATAATCATGTGTAAAAAATGAACACTAAACTCCTGTTTATCCACGTGGATCCGATTTTCCTAGGGTAACACAAATGACCATAATGTCCCAAGCACCTAACAACTAACTAACCAATTACATTATTTAGGCCCGAGGTAACCTAGTGATAGCACACTGGCATTAGATCTGGGAGTGTTCGGTTCGAATCCCGACGAACGCCGTTTAATACCTTCGTATCTAGGCCGGATATTGGCACATTAAGTTCTTAGACCGGAAAGTCCTTCTAAAAGGTCAGAGAGGGTGGAAATACGTACGATCCCCCAAGATGTCGGTCTTGGAGGTGCTCAGTCAAAACAGGTGACAGCAAGGGGTGGTGTTGGTTCACCTATAAGGAGTCCCCATTGAAAGCAACCAATTACAGATTTATTGCTGCTTAAAAACTACAATAAATCATACTGAACTTTCCATTCACTATAGTAACATTTATTTTGCCTCTTTATGGTAACAAAATTACTTACAAACACACACACACACACACACACACACACATATATATATATATATATATATATATATATATATATATATATATATATATATATACATATATACACATATATATATAAATGTAAATGTGTGTGTATATATATGTGCCTTCACTGACAAGTGATCCCACATTAGCAAACAACAACATTATACGTGCATTGTAAAGTAAAAGTAAAAAATTAAATACAAAAGGGCTGAAAGAAGGCTAATAAAGGACTGCTGCAGACACTTTTTGAAAGTAAACTGAAAATATAAATTCAATGGTTATTTCTGGTTACACTTGTTTAAAAAATTATTATATGTAGTTTTTTTAAATACATTTTTAGATTACCACATGTCCTGAATTTTTGTGCATTCCAGGCATGGATTGTAAGGAAATCAGTAGTTTGTCAGTCTGAAAGATATTTTGAACATCGTTGAGATTTGTTGAAAAGATACTGGGGATAAACATGCGTTTCCTCCTTTGTATGCATATAATGCTTTTCAGTTTTCGTCTAGAACATACAAAGCAAAATTAAAGGCAACTAAAAGCAATATAAAACTTAATGCTTGATTTTCAAATACATAATGAGTAAAAAAAAAAAAAAGTATAATGTATAAAAGTATTTCTCTTAACTATACAATGTTAAAAATATACCAACTAAAGTAGAAAGTGTAGAACACACGTTATATAATGAGATATTTTCATTTTGTAAGAGGCAAATTCAACCTCTTTTTATCATGTTTTGAAAAAGGGTAAAATTAAAGGTTTGATCTGTCAACATGAAAGTAAATAAACTATTTTTCAAATTACAGGGAGTGATAGAAAAATCACGAACATATGAGTTGATTGAGCAAACTACAGAAGTTCGAAATGCAAAATGAAGTAACGACATATGAATAGGGGTACCTAAATATCGCATAAAGAATATCCAAATTTTGCAAAAATAAATTATAATACATAAAATTTCGCATTTATTCGCAAAAAATATAGATTCAAATATTTCACATTTATTAAAAAAATCACAATTTTACTTGGTTAGGTAAGTATCAAAATTCTTAGTTAAAAGCTAACATTGTAGTAGTCTCCACATTCTCTTCCTTAAGTCTTTAGCAACCAGTAATAAGCAAATTTTGAGAGTGAGATCTCTCAGTTAAAGACCGTAGATGGTCTTAGATAAGCAATTATACTAATAAATTATTACTATTATTATCTAATTTCGCTTAAAAAGCCGTTTATCACCGAGTTTTCACACCGGAAAGTAGTAAAAATATTAATTCCGCATTTATTCGCATCTATTTCGTAAATACGAAAAATACATATCCCTACATATGATGTATAGAGTGTGGCCTTTGTAAAAGTAATAATTTTCTCATCGATGTAAAATGTCACTCGTTTAGCCATTTTATATGCCACACTCCAAGACTCCAGAACAGTGAGTAAATTGTCAGAGATTACTGCCCTCACATTTCTTTCATAAAACCACGCTTTATCCCTTAAAAAAAATAGTAACAAGTTAATTTATGCCACGTTCATCTAGCGAATCTGACACCTGAAGAACAATAAGCGTCTACTTTTAACGGTTGTTTTTAGTTTCTGGAGAGCACAAATTCGATGTCATAAAAAATATCTCCGTTTTGCTGCACTCTAGAAATTAATTTCCAAATTATATTTCATCTTGCGCTGCCTTTTTTGAGACTTTTCATGGGTAAAATTGTAACGTATTTAATATAAACAGCTAACCCAATGTTAAATTGGAGTTTAGTCTGTTATTCATATGTCTACAGCAGATCTGATTTTTCAAAAATGTTTTAAGAACCTCGTAATTGTTGGGGATTTTAGTGCATGAGTGAAAAATTGAAATTACTTCAATGGTACTATTATTAGAATTGCTTGAGAAATACTGTCCTAAATTAAAAATTTCTTCGCTGTAGGAAAATAACATTCTAATTTATTGATTAAGCAGCCTAACTATCACCTTGCGAGTTAAAAAGTAGATTATTTCTATTTATTTTAGGATATGATAATGCAATCTAACTGAGAAAATTCACCTATTTCAGTTTCTCTGTACTTTCCAAGATTTTAAAATTTTATATGCGGGACTTTTCGATCTTCCTGTAGCTAATACTCAGTCAGAAATAATAATTAAAAAATAATCAACCGAATGTTATAATAACCGTCTGTCAAAAGCAAAAAACGAACCCTGTTCTACCATCTCCAGACACATTCCTTCCATTTCCTCACATTTTTACACCTTTTTCTTTCTTTAGGTCAAATACAGAGCATGTTCGATGTGTGTAATTTTCTACCTATAAAGAGGCAAAATTTAGCGATAAATTGTACTATAGTGAATGGAAAGTTCAGTATGATTTATTGTAGTTTTTAAGTAGCAATAAATATGACGGAACAAACTTATAAAACGCAAATAATTGTTGAAGCATAAAAAATTGTGTATGTTTAATAAGTGGTATCTATCATAAGGGGAGCCAAATTTGTTGAAAAAAAGTTGCAGGAAAAATAAATGAGTATTTTACATTCTATACAGGAAGTAAAGGAAAATAAAACTTCCTCACTACCCCAGTACAGGTCAGATAAAAAAAGCATGTCATGAGAAGAATGCATGATCCGAGAAGGTATGACCATGAATTGGGATCGAGGGTCCTAGTCCATTCCAGGATAAAGACCAGACCATAATTCCACTCCGCCGAACATACTCTAGGCAAAATGCATTCTGGTAGGAGGCTTCCTCCAGACAGACGCCAGACCCAGACCCAGCCATTCGAACGGTAGAGGGTGAACCTTTATTCTCTCTCCAAAGAGCCCGTTTCTACTGATCTACGGTCCAATTTCGACGTGCTTTACACGACATTAACCGAGCAGAACGGTTGGACTTCGTTATCAAAGGCTTATGGGCGGTACCACGACCATGAAAACTAAACAGATGTGCTACCGTATGGATGGTATTCATCGAAACAACACTCCTGGATGCCTGTTGAAACTCCTGGAGTATGTGGGCCATCGGCTGGGGGCGGTTCTTACGAATTTCTGTGGACAGCAACAGTTGGTCTCTATCTTCCAATTTCGGGGGTCTGCCGACTCGGGGCACATTCCGACAACTACCGCTCACCTTCCACTTCTGAATCACATAGACCACTAATGATTTTGAGTAATTCAGCTCGCTAGATATGTTCCTTAGAGATCGGCCATTTCTGTGATAGCCGAGAATTACACCTTTCTCGAAATCAGATAACTCTGCACTTCTTGGCATCTTGCATATGACTAATGCCAATGTTGTTTCCTACACGGTATTTAACGGTGGAGGGAATGACGTATATTAGTACCACAGATATCGCCATTTGCATGGGTGTCCAAATACTTATTGGAAGATAGTGTATATATATATATATATATATATATATATATATATATATATATATATATATATATATATATATATATATATATATATATATATATATATATATATATATATATATATATATGTGTGTGTGTGTGTGTGTGTATATATGGATATTTTTGAGGCATAGATCTGGTTTGCAGTTAAATAAAAATGGATATAGCACTCGTAAAAAAAATTTTAGTCTGTCGCATGAAATGGTGAGTTTGATGTTTTTGGACAATATATAATTGCATCCTAAAATTTTGAAAAAAAGAATCCCCCTTTAGTATCTTAATATTTTTTCCACTTAGGCTTAATTTGTATATGTACCGAGTGTGCGAAAATGAAGAATAACGTAAAACGTTCGCAAATAAACATATCGCACGAGACGTGTTTCAGAATAACTTTCACGGCACAAATCACAAATACGCAGCCATCTTCACATCTTGTCAAACACAATTGCAAAATGTCGAAAATATATTCAAGAATCTGGAAACGTGATTTCTGGAGCAATGCGCGATATTTTCGCGATGTTTACTAACCACTCGATAAAAAATAAATAATCTGAAAAAAAATGACCGAAGTTCTTCGCGATAAATAAAAATTGAATATCTATTTTTTTCATATGCGTTTTGCTCCCGTTTAAGAATGTGGTGACACTGGAAAAGTGACATAATTGTGTATTAAATTTTTTCAGCAAGAATATAATATTAGCAATAATAGAAAATGTATAATAATATAGTACAAAAACTCTCGTACATCAAAATTATGATATAATGTATGTTATATTTTAAATACAATGTTCCTTGCTACATGTAAAATTTGACTGTCCTCTGAGCCTACCAGAAAGATGGACATTTATCCCTACAAAAAAAAAAATAAATAAATAAATCAAGAAAACTATTCAACTTAAGTGTATCCCCTGTTTAGCAAATGAATGTATCACTTAATGTTTATATATATTGTTTAAAAAATGTTTTCGAAGGTATGAGAGATTGAGTAACGTTATTGGATCTGTGTTAGTCAGACTAAATTTTTTCAAATACTAATTTATTGAATATCTATATATATTTTTAAATGTTTCCTTCTGTTTTTTTAATAGCTAAAGCAAGTCAAACATTTTTCTCTTATTAGAAACGTTGAAAGGTTTGCAGAGTCGAGCAAGCGTGCGTCTCGTAGTAAACTTGGATTTAGAGGCACGGTGGCCAAGTTGACAAGAGCAGCTGGCCAGTGATAACGTCCTGGTTCATCACTGGCCCCCTGAACATCCCTGTTTCGACGCTCGTCGCTGAAAATCTACCGCCGTGTTCACTAATGGTGGCCGGGGCACGTAAAATAGAGCGTGGCTACAATGTCCTCGAAGTTCTCAAATTTACCTCTGGAGGTGCGGTATCAAGTGTTCCGGTCTCGTCACTTGACTCGGTTCAAAATTACGGGACCGGTCATTTAGCCAAGTCGAACTCCGACCCTTGTGGTGCTAATTCAAAACAGGAGCCGCATCTTCATCGCGCCCAGCCTTCGGGACTTGATGTGATGTTGCTGTCAGTCAAGCGCTATAAGCAACAACAACAACACAACATACACTTGAATTTTATTAAAATTAATGAAAAGGTTTCAACTGCAAAGCATATATCTGGACCAGATTTAAATAATTTCCCTTTTCTTTAATATTAAAATAGAAATTTTTGGATGAGAGTTCTTATTTTGTAAAGGAATGTGCTGTAATTACGTTAAATGATCATTTACACAAACAAAAATGTTAGAAGTTTGTTAGATTTTTAACTTCTCTGGTAAAATATAACTAAAAATCTGATGTCTAAAAAAAAATCAGGTCTCCTGAACGTATTTTTATGTTATATTCTATTCTGGAGACTCGGGACTAAAATTGTATCTATGTAGTGAAACCTGCATCTTCTGTAAACAGAATGCAGAGTATAAATACACACAGTGTATCAAGTATACTTGATGCACTGTGTAATATTTATATACAGCTTTAGGAGCTTAGCTTAAATGTATATTATTTTAAGAAAAATTGCGCAGAACACACAGCCCTGTTTAGTGCAAATGCTTTCAGCTGCAAGAGAATTATAAATCAATTTTCTTTTTCATATTTTACAGGTGCATTTGCGTAAGTGGTTGTATAAAGGCTATTTAAAAATGACTTTTTTTACAATAAGTTGGTACAATTAATTGTTTTATGGCTGAGTTTTTTTACGCATTCAAAAAAATATGGATAATGCAAAAAAATGTTCTTTACTCTTATCCCTTCAAATGTTAGTTAAATATATTTTAATATTTCAGAAGTTTTTAATTAATAACTAATGAAGACGAGACAAGTATTTAGACGAGGCAAGTATTACTCTTCTCTTATAATTAGGCTCAATAATGTTAATTAACCTGAATTAATCTATTGAGTTTTCTAACATCTAACCTTTTACCTACATAGCAGGTGCCTTAATAGGTGTTGAAAATAATTTACTTTAATGGATATTAATAAAATTCTTTTCATGAGCAGATATAGTATGAGATTATTAACTTCACTCTGTTTATAGTATTTATGATCAGAAGCATATATCAGGTTTTTTCTTTTCTTTTTCATTTATCTTATCATTTATTTCTTAATTCATTTTAAAGGGGTCGACAATTTTTACATATTATCTTATACTAAATTTGCTTCTTTTAGGACATTTAAACTCTCTTTTTCTCTAAATGAATACTATACTTTAATGTAATACTACTTAAAACTGGACATTAATGTGATTAATGTTGTACAAAATACAAAACATTCTTTACTTAAAGCAGAGTTTGTGATGAATATACAATTTAAAAATAAAGTAATTCTACGTTTGTATGTCTATGTTTTGCATTCTACAATGCAAAACCTAGACATACATAACGTCTAAAATGTTAAATATTCATTTATTTTTTTCTGCAACTTTTTTTTCAACTAATTTGGTTATAATAAATAGCCCCCCTATTAAACGTAGAAAATTATTTATGCTTCAACAATTATTTATGTTTTATAAGTTTCTCTGACATATTTATAGCTATTTAAAAAATACAATGAATTGCATTGAACTTTTCATCCACTATAGAAAAATATATCACTAAATTTTTCATCTTTATAGTTACAAAGTTATATTTATTTATATGTATATATAGATATAGATAGATTATTTAGATAGGCATAATATATCTTTAATTCCACAAAGTCTCTTTACTGGTTGTACTCACTACACTTCTTAACTGAAGAAGAAAGAAATTTTCTCTCCTTGTGTATAACCATGTGTTAATATTTAGCGAAAGTTCTACGAATGTTATTTGAAATGAAAATTTAAATATTGAGAAACACAAACTTTCGAGATAACAACGACATTAGTCTCTTAATTTAAGTATAAGTTTATTGAACTTTTGCAACTTTCTTTTATTTCCTAAATAAGAAAGAGTAAAAAAGAAAATCCCAAACATATGCCCTGAGCTCCCTATGATTTTTGTCAGTGCACAACAACAAAATAAAATGTCAGTTGTCCGACGAAATGGTAACATCACTCTTAAACTAAGAAGTAGATCAGAATTCTTCCTGACGAAAACTGGAAATCTATGTAAGTTCGAACCTTATAAATAGGACTTTTTTTTCTCTCATGACAGAAGAAGGATCAATCTCGTCCCTTGAGTACTCTTTACGGTATCCATGGCTTGATCTAACCCTTAGAGGCCTGATAAGGTTAGCCTTTTGGCACAATCAATAAAATACTACATGCTGTCTATGACAATGATTTAGGGAAAAGCTTAGGTTGAATATATGAAAAATAAATCTTTTTACATCTATATTATTTTTCACTTTGAATGTTCCCACCGGAAAACTTTGATAAGCAGCAATGAACACCCCTAAGTCCAAAAAGAGAGTCTGCTTATATTTCTAAGGAGAGTTTACTACATTTCAGTGAAAACTTTGGATAACTAAGCTTCGAAGTCCAATGCTGAACCCATGAGTTGAACATCGGAAATTGAATACAAGACCTTCAAAATCGCAAATTTGTAACATCAGTGACCAGAACTTAGTCAGTTAGAGCAGTGCTCCCCAACCTTTCTATCGCCACGGACCGGTCAATGTTTTATAATTTTACCACGGCCCGCTGAGGGAGGACGTTCACTGTTTATATTTTTGATTGTTTTGATTTAATAATTGATGTTATTATAATTTTGATGTATAAATGACGTTACGTTTATTTATTGTTCAATAAAAAACTCGTTTAATTTATTTATTTTTTTCGTTTTTTTTTTTCTTTCTTTCAGGAAAGCGCATTTATTTTCAATTTTATGACTGCAATTTTAATTCATAATCTTGAAATGTTTAATAAACAATAAACTAATTTAAAATAGTTACAAGATTTTTCTTTTACAAAGGTATAAATTAGCACAAACCCGAGAGAAATACACCACAGTAAATAAAATGGAAATAATTTAATGTCCCTTGGGCGGCCCGGTACCATTTGATCCACGGACCGGTACCGGTCCGCGGCCCGGGGGTTGGGCACCACTGAGTTAGAGGACTTAAGTTCGTAAGATGATTAAATAAAATGAATTCAAGTTTCCATGCTTGAAAGGTGTTATTGTAACTCCAATAATAAATTTTCAGCATATTCGATGGACGTTTTGAAGATAAAACTCCCTTTGAGTGTGTTTAATGACCTTTATTTCCTTAGAAATATTATTCATTTATTTATTGTCACTGGCAACATACATTATATTAACAGACTTTATAAATTACTGGATATTTTGAACGTAGGATATACGCAATGACAGCAGGGATATTTTTTGCGTAGCTCAAGTAACACGTATTTAACGTAGTCAGTTTTATCCTTTTAAGTACTCCATAACTGTGACGCAACCAGATTCCCTCTCAACGGACAAAGGGTTTTCCGTTTCTATTGTAAGAATTTTCGTTTATAGGGAAGTTTTGGAGAAAATTAACTCATCATTTTCCCCCTTTTTTTCCTACTGATTTTAAGGTTCCCTAAAATTCCTCCTGGTTGTTCAAAAATACAGAATATCAAAAGCTTTATGTAATGCTTATAGTTCTGGTACGAGCTAAAATTTACGTGGATTTCACCACCTCTGGTTACCTGCATTGAACTCGTGCTAAATAAAAGAAACAGTCTACCTTTTATTCCCACAATAGTATCATTTTGTACTTCACAGCCATCAGCAGCACGGTTCGAAACCGATGTTGTTATTTCGCCAAATTGGCGACGCCTGCAACCTTTCCTGCGAGATTCTCAGCTCCTTTTTTCAAGCTGTCTTTTGTGTGTATGCGTATAAAAGATGCCTCGGCCCTGTGATTAATGACCAACCAACGCGCTTCTAGACTGATCTGTTTACCTGATGCCACCGTCTTAGTTGGACACTCCGCAGATTGTTGAAAGGTGGGTGGACAAGTCTCTCCCCACAGAATGAAAGATGGGCTAAGTATTTTCAGGACTCACAAAGCGAGGAAAATAAATTGAGTCCGGACGAAGGAAATTTAGACGTATTTGTAATTGCTCGAGGGGGGTGTAGAGTCTTGTAAAGAGGAAGAATGAATGACATACGAGAATCGAAGGTTTTGATTTGACATTTTCAATGACAAATCGACTTTTGCGCCAATAAGAGCGCTTTTCAGTCGAACAAAGTGGTGAGAGAGTGGAGTAAAGTGAGAGAAGTTTTCAGAAAAAGGAGGATATTTGCTTACAAAAATGCCTTCTTAAATCGGAGATTTAAAGCCGTACTGCTGTTGGCAATGCAGATGTTATCTATGAATATATTTGTGTCCATCTACTTGAAAATTTAACATCAAAATGATAGTTACGTCATATTTTTTATTCGTTTTCAGTTTTAAACGAATTTGATGTTATCTTAAAACGTGTTTCTACTGAATCTCTGATTTCTTATCTTACTTTTCCCTTCATATTTTTAGTTTCTTTTACTTTCGGATTTTATTATTGCTGTTGTAATAGGGTTTTTTTTAAAAAATTTTCTTAGTGTTTAATTTTTTTATTTTCTGTGTCTAAAGAAACTGTTCAGTTTCAAACGTTTTGCATTTTTCACTCATAATTTTATGCCTATAGAAGATGCTGCAATGCTTTTACTTACACACACACACACACACACACACACATGTATATATACACTGAAGTGCCACTCAATTAGGGATAGCAAAGCCTATGCAAATTGTGCTGCGCATCATGCATTCGCAAGTGAGGGCGCTGTGGTAACTGCATATATAGCGCGTACTGTGGTTGTTCTGAATTAGTTGTTGGAATTGCCAGTATGGGTAAACTGCCTGATTTAGATGCCTGCGATCGCGGACAAATCGTAGGTGTGCGATGCATGGACCATTCAATTTCCGAAATCGTCAGACAGCTAGAATTTTCAAGGTCGACAGTGTCAAGAGTATACCAAGAATACATGGTTGTGGAAAAAAAACTAGTGACCGGGCAAACTGCAAAGGACAATTAGCTTTGACAGTGCGTGGTGAGAGACGGCTCAGGCGTATTGTACGTAGCCAGCGAAGCCAAACATTAGCTCAAATTACCACCCAGTTTAATGACGGTGCCAGTCGTACAGTCAGTAAATGGACTGCGCAACGATCGCTTCACCGTATGGGTTTCGGGAGCCGTCGACCTACGAGAGTACCATTGCTCTATACTCGCCATCGGGCTGCACGTATATGGCTTGCCAATATTTGGCAAGCCATTCCCGTGGAACGTTTCCAGAAACTTGTTGAATCTATGCCTCGTCGTGTGGCAGCCGTTATCAAGACCAGAGGAGGCCCAACTCGTTACTAGGTAGGTATCCCTAATTCAGTGGCACTTCAGTGTATATATATATATATATATATATATATATATATACAGGGTGGCTAATAAATACTGTAACACTCCAAAAAATAAGAGTTAATTTTAATAGTTTCGAAAAACAATTTATCTATCTATTTGTGTGATTGGCAACTTTTTGTAAACGCAGACGATTTTTGTTTAAAGTAAAACATGTAGAATATTTTTAAAGATGGAAGCCAAAAGGTTAATGGTTAAACAGCTTTTTGATCGTGGATTTTCTGCAGGTAAAATATTTAAGCAATTAAAATGCCTTAGTTTTAATAGGACGTTTATGTATAGGACTATAAATCGATTATTGGATACCAATAGCTGTAAAGATCGACCAAGGTCCGGTCGTCCACGCACTGTTCGTACAAAAGAACGTATCAAAAGAATTCGTGGAAAGATACGAAGAAATCCACAAGGTTCTGCAAATAAAATGGCTGCAGAAGAGAACATCAGTCGCAGAACTATGCAACTTATCATAAATGAAGACCTGGGTTTTCGCCCTTATCGCAAAAGAAAAGTTCAAGGGTTGACTACTGCACAAATAGTAAAAAGGTTACAAAGATGTAAGAAATTGCTGAACCGGCACGGTAGCAAAAGAGTTGAAAAAATAATTTTCTCTGATGAGAAGCTGTTTTGTACAGAACAAAGTTATAATGCTAAAAATGATGTTGTATATTCAGCAACCTTCGAGGATATACCTGAAAATCTTCGAACTGTTAAACGCTTTCAGAACAAGAATTCTGTTATGGTTTGGGCTGCAGTGTCACACAATGGAAAACTGCCTCTGAAATTCATCGATAAAGGGATAAAAATCAATGCTGAATATTACAAACAGGAAGTATTGGCTACACATTTATTACCACATGCTAACAGATTGTATCCCAAAAAGAATTGGATATTTCAGCAAGATTCTGCACCGTCCCACCGATCCAAAACAACACAGGAATGGCTCCATGCCAATTGCCCGAAGTTTATCAAGCAAGAAGATTGGCCACCTTCTTCACCAGATCTAAATCCTTTAGACTATTGCATTTGGGGGATTTTAGAGTCTAAAGTAAATGCTAAGCAGCACAGAAGTTTGGACTCCCTCAAAGCTTCCATACGGAGTGAATGGGACAAATTACCTCATAAAATGATTCGTGCCGCAATAGGACAGTGGCGTAAGAGATTATCTTTAGTAATCGATAAAGATGGCGGTCGATTCGAGTAAAATTATTTCATGGTAAACTTTCATGTATAATGTTAATAATATTGTTGTATTTCCCATTTTCTATTTCATCTGTGTGTAATTAAATGATTCGATATTTGTCACAGTATTTATTAGCCACCCTGTATATATATATATATATATATATATATATATATATATATATATATATATATATATATATATATATATATACATACAGGTGGTTATCAAAATAATGGACACACCAATTAATATCAGGGGTGTTTATGAATGTGCTTCGTATTCCTTAAAAAACCAGTCTAACCACCGGTATTTTTTATATAATATAGTGTATGTATTGTTCTACTGTCGGGTAGCAGTAATGAAGCTAAGGGCGTCGTGCTTTTGGGGGGAACAGCGTAAAATGTCTAACCTTGCAGATCTTGTGAAAAGGGAAAATTGTTTGAGCGCATTTAAATTGGCGTATCTGTTAAGGCAACCCCAGGCTAATCGGTGCTTTTCGAGCTATTGTATGGAAAGTTATGTTACAGAGTGCACGGAAAAACACCCTTTCCCAAACAGAATAGTGGACGAAAGGGAGAGCTGAGTGAAAGAGACGGATGAGGTATTGAAGCGGATTGTGACATGAAGAAAGAAAACAACTGCAACTAAAATGACCGAAGAGGTCAATCTGGATTTGCATGTTCCAGTATCAACCATCAGAGGTTTAAGAGGTTGAAGGTTGAAATAAGAGGGTTTTTTTACCGCATTTACAGAAATGTAAATGCTTTGATGCCTTCACAAACAAAGCATTAACATTTCCGTAAATTCTTTGTTAATGAAGTTGAGTCCCGAACTTCACAAACAATGCATTTACGGAAAAGTAGCTATTCCCAAACCACTCGTATTAGATGCCAATACAAAATTTCGTCCACAATGTTGCCACGAGTGCAAATACTGGTCGAGTAATATGTCAAAAAACGACATTTGGTCCGACGAATCATTGTTCACATTGTTCATCGCAACAGGACATGCATATGTCTGGAGAACACCTACACTAGCGTAAGATTCTGGCTGTCTCATCTCAACTGTCAATCATGGAGATAGATCTATCAGAGTTTGGGATGGTATCTCATGGTTTTCTTCAGGCCCTATTGTAACCCTAAAAGGGAGATTTAATTGGAAGTATTATCTCGAAATTTTAGCTCACTAGTCCATTCTATGGTGCAAGCATTGTTTCTTGCTGGAGACGACTTTCTCCAGGATGATAATCCCCCTATACATGTAGCTAAATCTATTAAGTATTGGTTTGAAGAGCACGAAAAAGAAGTACAATATCTTATCTCGCCCTGTACAATACCCCCCCCCCGACTATATATCATCCAACCACTGTGATCTGTATAAGCGGATAGAGCTAGGTATCGTTATCCACCACAGCATCTCTACACGAACTTTCAAGATTTTCCCCTGAAGAATGGTATAATATATTCTAAACCACTATTCATGACTTGTATAATCCAATTCCAAGGTAAATGAGGTGGTATTACATGACAAAGGGGATTCTGTGCCACATTAATAAAGGTTTTCATGATGTTTCTTAGTGTTTCCATTATTTTGATAACCACCTGTATGTATATAATATATATATATATATATATATATATATATATATATATATATATATATATATATATATATATATATATATAATACTAAAATTCTAAGAGAGTAAAAGAAAGTAAAAGAATATGCAATGATAAAAATGTTAAAACAAAATTATATTCGAAAAAAAAAACTCAATAAAAAAACTAAAGTAAAATACAAAGTAAAAACTTTATGAATAATTTTAAAACTTAATTAATAAGAAATACGTTTCAACAACTAAGTTTTCGTGTCAGACTAAACTAACTCCGCTTCTGAATTAGGCTATCAAGAAAACTTTGCTATTTAAACTTAGTCCTCTGTTTAAACAAGGACACGTCTAAGTCATCTTTATCTGTTGCCTGCATAAATATTTGAAAAAAAAATTCGACTTCTTATTTTCCATTTTCTTTCTTTTTTTCTAGTCTTTAATATTATTCCTTAATTTGTTAATAACATTTCATTATTCCGTCATCTGTGTTATATTTTCTCGCCTTTCTCGAAAATTCCTGTTTTATTTGTTTGCTTCATTTATGGTGTGTGTCCCTTGTTTGCATTTGTACATTATCAACAGAGGCAATCAAACCTAATGCTTCCCAGCCTGACGAAGAACTTTTATTTAGTTCTAAACTAGTTGCTCCCACTCCCCATAATTTTTATAGAGGATATTAAGAAGCCGCGTGTTCCTGCTATGTGTTTCCCACAAGTTACCTCCAAGTATACAGTCATTTAGCGAAGACCTCAGCATTCCAGTAAAGTTAAAACAGATTTCAGCAGTTATCTGCAAACATTCCGTTAAGAATATATGTTACACATATTGTGTTTGCTGTGAAAAGGATGTTAAGTCCAAAATTGGCTAAAATGAATTATCAAACCAGGCATGTTTTAAAAATCAAGGGCTACTGCAGAATAAAGAAAGCTAAGTTCAATTCCACTCCTAAATATTTTTATTTATCAGGGAAAATTTGGGATAGGTGAAACAAAGCACAAACATGTTAGTGTTAAAGGAGTATGTCCCAATCAAGGACGTAACACTCTTTACTCAACAAAAATAAAATTGGAAAAATTTACTTTAGAAATATTTAAAATTAAACTTAAAAAAACTGACTTTACAAAAGCAGTTTTCTTTTCAATCCCGTTTTTCTCAAAACTACGATTTTGGACTTGGCACTCTTTACACAGAAAACACAGATTTATGACAACTTTATTAAATTTTTGTAGCAGTACTGTTGTAATATTCCCTATGAATATGAAGTAATCTTTTTTCTTTTATTATAAACATAAATAGTAGCTTTATATTACAAAAAGCGAGAAATTCTTAAAATAAGTGAAAACACGTCATTGAATTCGTAAAATATCAACTTTAAATTAAAAAACTAAATTGTAGCTGAAATAAGGTGTCATTTCACTTCTTGTTACGGGGGAATGTCGGTTGCATAAATTGCTATTTCATTTTCCTAACCTCATTGTTGATGATGAATTTAAACTATCAAAATGTAATCAAAACGCACTTCAATTGAAAGACCTCAAAATGTTACCAAAGGCTCCACTTTCACTCACAAATATAAGTGTCGATCGATTACGGACTCTCAATCTTTGAATTGTCAAGATGAACAGCTCGTGATAGCTATGAAGATTAGGCAAGTCCTGGCCCAAATTAACCGAAAGATACAAAGTACCGAGTTCGGCTCGACCCACCCCGAGTTCATAGAAAAGATAAAAGACCCTATTTCGACCAAAGTTAGTATAATGGAAAATCTAGCCCGTACGGATACAGGCTTTTATGTATCTTGTACAGTAGACGATAGCAAGAGGTCAAAGTAATTTTGGGCTAGCCGTGTTTGTGGCAACGTTCTTTTGGCAACATCTAATGAGGGAAAGCCAGTCGAGAGCCGAATGGCTAGGGCACTGGCATTCGGTTCAAATCCTGTGGGTTCGAGTCCCAGTGTTGGCATGGATGTTTGCAGCCGTTCGGAATCGGCTTTAAACTGTAGGTCCCGGTCTAATTAGCCCTCGTGTAGCAAAACCTTGACCGTAGCGCTCCAAACCAAAACAAAAATCTAATGAGGGAAAAATATCTAACGTGGTAAAATGGAACTTGAAAAATAAAAATATCTTTATATACTTTTTAAGGCCCTTGTTTCCCATAATTAAGCCGTTAAGTGTGTGATAAAGTTTTATGTTTAATAAACTTTACGAGCCGTGGTGGAACATTGGACAATATTGTATCATTACACCTCATTGAAATTTCAAGAGGTAACATCCTAACAGCACTCAGAAAACTAAACTCATGGCACAACAGTCCGAATATGGACAAAGGCCGGTGGTGCTCATCTCCGCTTTCTGGACCCTGGACTTGGGGTGCCATACATATGTCTCGGTCAAGTGGTCAACGTAACGCGGGACCCCCAGAGTTAGTTCCCAAGCATGCTTGGTCCTCATTTTATCGACCCACTCAAGGGATGAAAGGCTGAGTCGACCTTGCCCAGTCGCAGAGTCGAACCCTGGACCTGTGGTTTGGCAGCTTGAAGCTTTTAACCACTACCCCCCCCCCCCCCCCCCCCGGGCGTCAACACCACTCAGAGAAAGCGAAAATTTACATTTTATTGAGAATTTTAAGACAATTTTCATTTACAGATAGATTTACAGACTAGGCTTTTTCAATACATGGAAAGAAACTAGGCTAACTTTCCAAAACGAAGTGTATCAAAAATTTTGAGGCTGCAGAAGGTTAAATAACATTGCGCCTTTTTAAAAATGCATTAAACAGAAGAGTAAATCATGTTTTTGTCAATGTATACACGAGTAGAAATACACCTATTTCAGATTTATCAGTGGATTACATCAATAACAAGAACTTCAAATTTGAAATCGAGGAAGGAAAATAAAATACTACATTATTTATTTTTTAAATAAAAACTGTAATTTAGATTAAACGATGGAAATTACTTGTTTGTTTCTTATAATTTATGTGGTAAGTTCATAAGGACTTGGAAAATTTCTAATTATTTGTTATTTTAAAATATAATAGCGCAGGGAGTGAACGCTCTGTTTTCTGGAATTCCAATATCAAAGTTTCTTGAATCCGTCTCATAACAAATTCTATACTCTGCACGGGAAAAAGAGAATTTTTAATCAGTTTTTAATCTTATCTTGGGTTCTGATAAATATTATTTTGAAACAACAACAACTTTTAAAAACACTATAACATTTTAGATAAAATAAGAATAACATTTTAGAACACTATAACATTTTAGAAGATGTGTAGCTTATGTGTGTAGTACGCAAAATGTATGCCAAAGATGTATATGTTTTAAAGTCCCAATCCTCTTCTCAACTCTGTTAAACCTTTTAAGATATCCCACTCCAAATACTTCCATAGAGCTTTTATGTGTACCACATGCGCTGTTTGTAGTCCGTTAAATCATCTTCTAAGCATATATTTTACATTCAATATCTGAAGTTGAAGCCGGTGTGGAGGAGGAAGGGGGTAGGCTTAAAAGAACAGAATAAATAAACAATTTGCTGCATCATCTATACAGACATCATTTTTCAAAAACTGCAACCAACAAGAGCATAAAATTTTAAAGTATAAAAGCGCGCAGCAGCTAAACATGATAAATAAACTTCAAAATTAATGCTTGCTGAATATACTAATTAAACTGCTGGTATTGTTGACGCAACTAATGACCATACTAAATCTACTCAAGTTGGCGGAAATAATTAGATCAGAGAAAACTGGAACAAAATAGGTCTAATAGGAACTTCGCCCACAGCCAGCCAATTTTTTTTTCCTTTGCTTGAGTTGCCCACAGCATCATCTATCAAGCCGTGCACGAAAACTCCTGTTCAACGTGTTCCAGAAAGCACGGGGATGAAAAATGGCTGTCTTCCATCGGACGCAAACGAGATTCAAACTTTTTCAGAAAACTGTTGCCAGCGCCAACAAAACGAATAACCGTGGGTCCCCAACAAAAGAGCGCTTAATTATCGTTTGGCGTTTTAAATAGCGAAGCTGCAGTTTTATCGAATCTCGGGTGCGCTTTACACGCCACTAAGTCCACGTGGCGGTGTCAGAATCGTTCCTCATTTTTAAGTAGCGTACTTTCGAGGTCAAAAAATATGGCAAACCGCGCGTCTGGCGCTGACGCGGTCTAATTTATCACCGAACTGGATTTTTCAACAATTACCTTGTAATTGCTCGCCTGAAAGTTTCATTTACTTGTCTGGTGAACCTGGCAACTCGGGGGGAGCACGTGCAAAACAGCGCCGCTCTGGTAGTGAAGTACCGAAACTAATGGTCATTCTTTTCCGTGGAATTATATAATTTTTTTTTCGCTACTCCCTCCTCCGGCTCTTTTCCTCCCTGGTTTGTTTGCTGGCATTCTGGGGAAAAGTTTTAACGGCTTTGAAAAAAAAATTTTTTGAATTAACAATTAGAGTCTGGTCTTGTTCAAACGGCGAAAAGAGGGATGGAACAAAAGTACAGGTATGGAGCAATTTGGGGGTCCCTAATCATGGGTTAATCTTTCGTAATGGTTTCTCAGGTTTGTAAAAGTTTATTTTTCATTTTTATTCCCTTCCCTTCTTACAAAATTTAAACAACAGGCGAGTTTATTTGTGTTTTGTTTCTCTTTCCAGACGCTGTGTGCTTCGTTTAGGGGCAACAGAAGGTTACTCGCGTATAGGATGGGGGATAATGATGATAAATGAAATCCACCCCGTTTTATTTGTAATAAGAAAAGAGACACAACAACATTATGATATCATTCATATTATAAAAAGCGTAAAATGGGAGGTAAAAAATATTTTAAAATAAAATTTTCGGAAAAGGAGCAAGAAAAAAAACTATAATTGCAGTATGTATTTTAAATTAGCAAGAAACGTATATTTCATTTTGGCATTAGCAACTGGCACTATTTTTAGCGCCGGTTGTTTGTGCCAAACTATATGATTTATATAATAATAGTTTAAAGTCGGATAAAAAGAAAGTTCAATGATGCAAATTATTCATTAAAGTTTTATGATTAAGGGTTTGAAGATTGTTCATTTCTTAATTATTGAGGATAATTATAAATATATATATATATATATATATATATATATATATATATATATATATATATATATATACACATACACACACACACACACACACACACACATATATATATATATATATATATATATATATATATATACAGTGAAACTTCTTCTTTATGGCAGCCAGGATGGGGATAATGATGATAAATGAAATCCATCCCGTTTTATTTATAATAAAAAAAGAGACAACAGCGTTATATCATTCATATTATGAAAAGCATAAAATGGAGAAAAAAAATTTTAAATAAAATTTTCGAAAGGCGCCAAAAAAAAGAAAAAATATTATTGCAGTATGTACTTTAAATTAGCAAGGAACGTATATTTCATTTTGGCATTAGCAACTGGCACTATTTTTAGCGCCAGTTGTTTATGTCAAACTGCATGATTTATATAATAATAGTTTAAAGTTGGATATAAAGAGAGGGTAATGATGCAAATTATTTCTTAAAGTTTATATGATTAAAGTTTTGTATATTGTTCATTTCTTAATTATTGACGATATATTAATGCTTATTGATAAATGTGTTCCGAATGTATGAATAAATATTAATAAAATTTTTGCCAAATTTATTAATAAACATTAATACAATTAGTGGTGGATGTCATTAGGAGCCAAAGGCATCAGATCTTATAATATTTAATTCTTTTTCGTTAAAATAAAATTTGACTCTTCTAAATGTAAAGTGTCTTAAAAAAATATACAGATTTTATTCAAAAAAATTTACTGCTTTCTCTTCTCCCTCCCCTAAATTTGTATGTTAAAAGAGGAAACGGACAAATAATAATTATAGACCCCCTGTGCAGCTGCCCACTAATAAATCATTTATAACTGACTAGATAATGAAGGGCTTGAAGGCTCACCTATGCAATGATATACAAAGAATTACTTTGTATATCATTGCAAAAATATTTTATATTCAAGGGCTCTAAATTTTGTACCGCAATTCTTGCCGGCAAGTATATGTATATATATATACACTATCTACCTATAAGTATTCCGACACCTGTGATAGAAAAGAAACACAAAATTTATTCATATTCACTAGTTGGTAGAGCCACCACGAGAGGCAATTACAGTCTCAACATTCCGGGGAAAATTTCCCACAAGTCCTTGTATGACAATTAGCGGTATATTCTTCCACTCGGCTTGGAGAAGACATGTAAGTTCCTTCACCGATTTTGGACGGTCGTTGCTTCCCTTAATTCGGTGATCGAACTCGTCTCAGAGGTTCTCGATAGGGTTCAGGTCTGGGCTCTGGGCAGGCCAGTCCATTCGGTTAACCCCGTTGTCACCATACCAATCCATGGTGGACCTCGCAACATGACAGCTGGCGTTATCGTCCTGGAAGTAACAGGGGTCCAACCCGTAAAAGTGCCACAACGTAGGAAGCATACTGTTATCCAAAATAGTGCAGTATGCGTCGGCGTTGAGCTTACCATAAATTGGAACCAAGGGTCCAAGTCCATACCAGGAGAAAGACCCCCAGACCATAATTCCACCTCCACCGAACTCTACTATGAGGACAATGCATTCTGGCAGGAGGCGTTCTCCAGGCAGTCGCCAGACACAGACCCTGCCATCCGAACAGTAGAGGGTCGACCTTGATTCGTCACTCCAGAGAACCCGTTTACACTGATCTACGGTCCACTTTCGACGGGTTCTACACCACATTCACCTAGCAGCACTGGACTTTGTGATCAAAGCCTTATGGGCGGGAATACGACCATAACAAGCAAGCAGATTTGCTTCCTTACGGATAGTATTCATCTAAACAACACCCCCGGATGCCTGTTGAAACTCGTGGACCATCGGTTGGGGGCGGTTCTTCTGAATTTCTCTGGAAAGCTTCTGAATTTCTCTGGGGTCGGCAACCTATTGAAACGGAAGAGCCAAAAGTTACAATTTACAAAATTTCCCAGTTTTTAAAGAGCCACTAATAATTTTCGTTTCAATATTATAGTATTTGCTTATATATATTTGATTTTTGATTTAAAATAAACGGCTTTAAATGCGGAATAATATTTATTCATATAAAAACACAAATATAGATAGTTACATCAATGGGAGCATTGGCTTTGCATGCCTTTTGAAAGTTTGATTAAATCTGGCTTATAACTTGTTGTTTTAAGTTTAAAGCACGACTCTAGATTTTTATTTGTTAGTTGACTTCTAACTTTACTTTTTATTATATTCATGCAGGAGAACGCTTGTTCGCAAGAATATGTCGACCCGAAGATCGTTAGCACTCCATATGCCAACTTCTTCACCTCACTGTAGCATTCTGGAAGACTATTCCATGCGCCAAATATGAGGGCCTCAACTCGCGGAATTTCTTTTAGAGCTGTACACTTGTGATGCGCGATGTGCATGCATTTCTGGACCTCCAACTCTTCCAACTTGCTCTTGAGTTCCGTGAACTTCCCACTCCCCAAATCTTTGATTTTCAAATCTAGCAGTTGCATTTGAAGCGATCCAGCATCAATTCCAAATGGCTCAATGTTGATCTCATTTGTGTTTGTGTTGATAGGATTTACTATGAACGCGAGAATACTTTTGCTTGCTTTGAATTGCTCGAATCTCTCAGCGAATCCATCCTTCATGTTTTTTAAAGCTATGCTGAAATAATTCGTGTCAATAGTTGCAGTGGTCTCATCGCGATATTGCTTCAGATTTTTAAAATGAAGTAATTTACCGCTCTCTCTCTTCTCTTCTACCGATGTCTTCAACAAAAACAAGTAATTTTTTTCGAAACAAACTACTTCAAGTAAAGCGTAGGCTGGGTTGCCCTTTCCTTGTAGTTTTAGATTTAGTTCATTTAGTTTCATTGTGGTATCTACCATGAAGTTGAAATATTGCAGCCATTTGTCTTCTTCCAATTCGGGATGGTCAATGCTTTTTTCATTCAGGAATGTTTTTATATCACTCAAGCACAAAGCAAAGCGTTGCAATACGTTACCTCTGGAAAGCCATCGAACTTTATTGTGCAGAAGTAGGTCAGAAAACTGGCTATCTATTTCTTCAAGGAAATCTTTAAACTGGCGATGGTAGAGTGCTTTTGCCAAGATGATGTGAATAATCTTAATTACCAAGTTCATGACCTCAACTATTTCGGCCGGAAATGTTTGGGCACAAAGAGCATCTTGATGAATTATGCAGTGAAACGTTAGAATTTCGTGGTTTATTTTTTTTCTGAAGAATTGATGTTACACTCTGTGTATTCCCTCTGTGTATTCCAGTCATATTTCTGGCTCAATCAGTTGCTATAGAAACGATTTTATTTATATTGATTCCATTGTCTTCCAGGCATTTTTGCACAGCATTTGCTATATCTTCTCCACGAGTTTGCCCTGAGAGCGATAGCAATCCTAGCAGTTCTTCTTTTGGACCTTTTGACGACATATACCTGACGAAAAGGGTAAATTTTGCCGATTCTTTTATGTCGCAAGACTCATCTATAGCAAGTGATAAGGCAGAAGCTAGTTGAATGTCTTCCACTTGCATATGTGTTACATTTGAAGACATTTTAGCAGTTATATCTTGTACTGTTTTAGCAGATAATGGCAAATCGTTGATTTTTTTCATGATTTCTTTGTTTTTTAAATCACGAAACAGTTCTTCAGATGCACATATAAAACAATCTTTGACGTACTCACCATCTGTAATCGGTTTTCCTCTTTTGAAAATTTCTAACGATACTGCAAAGCTTGCCAGATTTACATTATTGGAAGATTGCGCCCAGTTACTTCGCATAAAACTTGACTGTTTTTTTTTTGAGCTTTTCAGCAGCTTTTTTTCGTGCGTCACCGGTTGGATATTTACCACAAACTGGGTATGTTTTGTATTGAAGTGTCTCTCAAAATTTGACTTCTTATTATGTGCGAGTTTTTCGTGGCAAATGAGACAAGTCGGAAGGCCATCTGTGTTGCATATGAATGCAAACGTCTCCGTCCAATCCTGATTGAATTCTCGGTTTTCTTCTTCAGTTCTTCTCTTTTTTTACCAGATGCCATGCTAGCGGCGGAGCTGAAAAAATGATTTTTTTTAAAATTTTACTTAGCTATCTAAAACGGCAAACAATTTATTTACCATTATTACTTCGTTAACACGATCCTCAGATATGTAATCCAATTCTGTTACTGATTTTATTATATTATGCGCGTACATACCTATGAGAAGATAATTCGCTTCTAAATCGTATTCTTCTTGAAACAACAAGCGAATAGACACGCAAAAACCACAAGCGATTAAATTAACACACATGCAACGTAACGTTGACAGCGCTATCCGAGGATGACTGGCTGATAACACGTCTAGAGTCTAGGCGGTGGCTGTTTGGGTGAGACGGAAATGGCTGAAAGATAAACTGAAAGATAATTGGCTGAAAGATAAACATGGTCACGGAGTCTCATTTCTAAGAACAAAACAGTAGTTCAAATTTATCTCATTACTGTCATGTTTAGCGGAGCGATTTGTAATTAACGATTATGAAAATAGAAGCTATTGAGAAATTAGGTACTTAAAAATATATTTTCTTATTTTTTAAGGGTTTTGATAGTAAATTATTAATTTTTTCGTATGGAACTGGAGAGCCGCAACTTTACATCAAAAGAGCCGCAGGTTGCCGACCCATGACGTAGGCCATAGTCTATTTTGGGTAATTCAGCCTGCTAGATATGTCCCTCAAGGATCGGCCATTTCTGTGATACCCGACGATTACACCTTTCTCGAAATCAGATAACTCCGTACTTCGTGGCATCTTGCATGCGACTGATTCAAATGTTCTTTGCTACACTATATAAAATGGCGGAGGGCGTGACGTATATCAGGACGGCAGATATCGTCATCTGCATGGGTGTCCAAAAACTTATTCTTACTGTGTGTATATATATATATATATATATATATATATATATATATATATATATATATATATATATATATGGTAATCAGTAAAAATTTAGAGAAATTCCACAACAGGTATTCTTTGTTTTCCAGCTTATTTATAAGCTATTCCATGCTGAA
Source organism: Dolomedes plantarius (assembly GCA_907164885.2). NCBI lineage: Eukaryota > Metazoa > Arthropoda > Arachnida > Araneae > Dolomedidae > Dolomedes > Dolomedes plantarius. The sequence goes on along the minus strand of OU015491.1, from coordinate 173,624,439 downwards.
GAGCTCGTAACAGTGGTGAAACCTAGATCCGTGGCTGCTGCAGACGAGTATCTTCAATATATGTTCAAAATTTTTTTTCTACGTATTTAGAAAAATTATCAATTCTCTCTTCCCATCCCATCTATTAGGGACGAAAACTAATGTAATATTTTGGTACCATGAACATATTTTGGTACCATGATATTTTGGTAAATGCGACTTTTTTCATACCTCATTGAGATAAATTAAGTGGCATAACTTTATCAATGATACTTTATAAATCTTTAAAGTTTATTTTAATTCTATAAACTCTACAAATTTTGTCAAATAACAATTACCAAATAAATAGTAAAATAAATAAGAATCCAAAATGTAGTAAAATAAAAGTATTCAAAATGTAGTGAAAAAAATAATTAATAGCATTAAATATTCAATAGTTAATATCGGCAAAAAATATCTGACCCAACTTATTACTGAAAAAGAGAAAATAAATTTTATAACTCAGAACGAAATATATGTAATTAGCACTTTGTGTTTACACTCGTATAAGAAACGTTTATAATCAATATATCACTTTTAAATACTTTTTTGGAGCAACCAAAAAAATTTTTTTACTGCTTGAAAACTAAGATATAAGGTTTTACAATCATTTTCTCTAGAAGTTATTTATTTTTAAGAAAAATTTAAATAATATTTATAAAATCTACAACTGAAATCCTTTTCAGGTTCAATAAAACACAAACATATAAACATATATACATTCATATTATCCCATTTTTTCAGAAACCGTCAGACTTAATGATTACCTTCCTTGGAATTACAAAAGTGTTAGTTTGAGAGATGTGACATACATAAAGTACTTCCTGTCGGACTGCAAATGAACACGTTTAAGCTAACTTACACTTTATTTTATTTATATCTGCATTATTGAGCACTTTAAATATGCTGTCAAATACACAACCACACATTTTCACATATATAGAAACATTTTTCGTATAGAATGTTTAAAAAAAAAAAAATCACACGACTGGCATAAAAATTTACACCAAACTTACCCTTTAAATCTGTTTCACGGCTTGGTATCATTTCTGACACGAAAAGCAGCACAAACACTAGAGCAACTTTCCTGAGTTAATATTGAAATTAAATTTTCATGAAAATTCTAATTGATACAGGCTAGGTTTCACTTATTTTAGAAATAATAGGAACTAAACTCTATGGCAAAAAGTATGAAAACTGAAAAAAAGTTTCTCAAACACCACCAACCAACTCAATATTGCTTAATAGGTATATCAACAGGAATATAAAAGTTACTGCTATACAAAACACCTTCTTTTTCATACACATAGATAAACATATACAAACATAAACAAACACCCCCACACACACACACACACACACACACACACATATATATATATATATATATAAGCGTCTGAATAAAATTGATGTAAGACAGAAATATATTACTTTATGTGTACAATGATTGATTAATTGGGAAGCATAAAAGTCAATAATCTAATTATTTTAACACTTTTGAAGCATTAAAAGGCTCAATTTCACGTTATACAAAGAAAATTTATTTTTAGAATAAAAAAACCTGTTGTTTTGTTTCAGGTATAAGGTATAATGATACACATGGATGGAAGTTTAAATTGACATAGTAGCTTTCAAATTTAATGATTCCCTTCATGACTTCACACGTATGTATAATTATCCCCTCGACATGAGCATATTAAGTTCGCCTATAGGTTAAATATTTATAGACTATTAAACTTCAAGGAAATCGTATTCCACAAATTAAACATATTTTTCAGAATGTAATTAAACATTGAATTTATATTGTTATTTGTTCATCGAGTATACCAATTTAAAAATGTAAATTAAATTTCTTTTTTTTTATCTATAAATTATCATTTATCAGTTAATGAACGCTAAAAATTATTTGCAAAATAACCGTACCAGTTTTTCTATCTGCTATATAATCGCCTAATAATACGCTATTAATAAAAACTTTATTAAAGAAATCAAAGGAAAAAAACTATTCCCTATTACTCACGTTAATTTTCTTGACCTCAACCTGATGACACTTAATTGGCTACTATCTTCTTCAGTTGTAGCCAACGACGAAAATTGATAGTGATAATAAAAATAGAAAACCCACCTCACTTTTTTCCTCTTTAAGTCGTTATCACATCTTCAAATTAGCATTTATATTAGTTCCACATATTGACTTAATGTTCCACGCGATCATTCGATATTTCAAGACGATATTTATCAAACGAGAATACCGCCCCTCAGACACATTTACGTGTTATCATCATCATAATCATTATGTTCTAAGTACTTCACATTTGTTTATCTCCTCGAATATTAAAATTATTTCAGATTATGGGTCATTTATCTGTTTATTTATTTTTTATTTAACAATAAAAATAAGGGAAGGTTTGAAGCTTTTAAGGGTATATTTTAGATTACAATGGTATAACTTTATATTTCTTATGGCAAAGTTTTAGTAGTATGCAAATATGCACGATGATTAATACTGAAATTAATAACTATCTGATTGAACAGGGACATATACCTTTCGGGTACGGTTTTTTTTTTTAGAATTAAGGGAATTTATTTGAAGTCGCATGAACATTTCGTTATAACTTATGTCTGAAAAGGGAAGAAAACTTACTTTTTCATTAAAATTTTTTCCAGCCCCCCCCCCCCCAAAAAAAAAAAAATAAATAATTGAAAGGGAACGAAAGAAACAATAGTAAGTAATTGACAATATTACGAAACATCATATTACGAACTATTTTCAGATGCAAAATACACAATTCAAAAACATGCACTTTTTTCTGTGTAAGTAATTTTAAAAATACCAATAGGATAATTCCCCACTGCTAAACATGGTAATTCAATATTCGCAAAGTCTAGTGATGCGCAACCTTAAAATTGTCCAATTGCACTTGTGATATTTTTCGTATTTTTCGAAGATATATATCATACAATAGATTACCGCTACCCATCAGCTCATTCAAGTGTTATTATATATATATATATATATATATATTATATATTTATATATATATAATAAGTTCAAAAATTCATAATAAAAGAAGTTATGCTCGGAAAATTATTCTGTTTGCGCCAATAGGATCAGAGGGACATTGGATTTTTTTCCATATAAAAAAAAGTTTCCAAAAGTAAACGAAAGAGAGAGCTCACACGTCACACTGAGAAGTTTCATTTAAATAAGGCTATAAATAAATCGCCTGGCTGGAAATGGATCCGTCATTCGAAGCCGGCACAATGCTTTCTTTACCAGATCGAGCGCTGGTGGATAAAATTTTTTACACGAATAGTGAATCCGCAACTGTTGCATTGCGAAAGTTTCGCACGGCGATAGGACTGTGGCCCTCACAATCACCAGACTTGATCCCGGCAGATTTTTGGTTGTTGAGATACTTAAAGTCTGTACCGGATCTCCCCAACCACTTTGGTGGATCTGAAAAATGCCATTCGACAGACAGTCGCTGCCATCGATGGCGACATGCTACATTCCCTTGTAATGGCGTAGTGACGCTCCTCACTTGCCTATCACCTTTTTGCTGCTGGTAAAGTTGAACATCTGTTACTTTAAAATAAAAGCACAGTCTCATGTTATTGTGATCTGTTTGATTTTCTGTTTGTGTTTGCCTAATTTGCATAAAACGTCTCAGTATGATGTGTGAGCGCCCTCTTTCGGTTACTTTTGGAAACATTTTTTTTTTTTGACATGGAAAATAATCCAATGTCCCTCTGATCCTCTTGACGCAAACAGAAAAATTTTCCGAATATTACTTATTTATTACGAATTTTTGAACTTTCCACGAATTTATGACGCACCCGGTGTATATACATATATATATACAAGGTGTTCCAAAATTCGACCGACTTATTCAGAGGGAGTGATTGTAGGCACCAAAACGAGCAATAATTACATAGGAATGTATGACCGGAAACACAAACCTGACTCTTGAGGGCGCTGTTTACTTAATCGGACCGTACCTCTTACCAACCCCACTAAATGGCCGGAAATATCGCATTTTTCTGGAGGAGGTAGAAAACTCAAAAACAAAACAGAATCACATAGGAATGTATGATCTGAAACTCAATCATACATTCAGCTAGATAGAGGAAAAACAAACATTCAGAAATGTTGGCATTCACATCTGCATCTTTGTTATATATATGTAAAGGATTTAGTGGGAAAAGAATGATTATTCTAAATTTAAAAGGGGCTTGGGAATTAAATTATATTCGTGGCGTAATTCGCCTCTAATTGTTCGAATTTCAAGACGCGAATTGGGAAAGGGAAATTCCCTTTTCATTATGTAATCTTGGCGCGCCTCTGGGTTCTGCGGTCGAGGAGGAAGCATTTACATTTTAGCCTTGAAAGATGTCTGGTTCGGGCTCTGCGCATGTGCAGGGAGAGTTGGCGCGCGGAGATGCCAGCGAATTTGGGCAGAGCGCGGAATAGAAGTAGATGCTATCAGATGTGTATTTCACCACGGCTCTAAAAAAGAAATGGCGCAAAATGAACGCACTGAGTTGGAGCTGTGGTTTACCTGACAAGAAATAAACTGGATTAAATTGAACTGATGCCTGCTCAATTATTGATTGGATTACTTATTGCTACATCACCGGATATACCATGACTGCCATAATTTGTAAGATGACGGGCGTAGCCTTACGCGTGTCAGTAGCCGAGCAGGATTGAACTTCACGGAAAAAAAAACCGCCTCATTTTTTGGAATAGCACTACGGTGCGAAGATTTACAATACAAAGAAAAATATATAGAAGCATACCATGGATTCGAAAACAGAAGAAAAGGATTTGAACACAAGATTAAAGCTAGACGATAGTTTGGTAGACATAGAAAATTTTGTTCGTTGTTGTGAAACCTGTCAAAAGAATAAAAAATCAACTCAGAAAAAATTTGGACTCATGGAGCAAGTGCCTGTGACGAATGAACCATTTGACTTAATTTCAGTCGATACTGTTGGGGGTTTCAATTATTACAATTCAACAAAAAAATATCTTCATCTTGTAATTGATCATGCAACCAGGTACATATGGACATTCCCCTCAAAGAGTGTAACCAGTGAAATTTACACAAACTGCTTGAGACAAGTTTTCAATATTAAGGTTCCAAAACAAATACTCAGTGACAGAAATGCTGCATTCACTTCTTCCAGATTTAAGAAATTTTTAAAGAATCACAATGTACGACAATTATTAACCAGTTCGCATAGACCTCAGACAAACGGCAAGAATGAAAGATGTAATCAAACAATAGTAGCAAAATTAAGATGTAAAGTAAATTCTTCGAAAAAAATTCCCTGGACAAAAGTTTTAGAACAGGTAACTTCTGAATACAATAATCAACCCCATTCTGTGACTGGTTTTTCCCCTATCTTTTATTTGGAATACTACCATATGATTCGCCTTTCCCCAATACAACTTCATTAAATTACCCACCTGTTGAGGAAGCTAGGAAAATTGCAGTGCAAAGAACTATTCAACACCATAAAATTAATAAACAAAGATATGATAAACATTTTGTTCAGTCAAATTTTAAAATTGGTGACTTAGTGATGTACGAAGAATTTAAATACCCAAATTCAAGAAAACTAGATCCACCTTATTCAGGCCCCTGCATAATTTTAAATCAACTATCTAATGTAAATTTCGAAATTAACAGACCAAATCAATATACTGGAAAAGCCACCGACATTGTACATTCAACAAGATTAAGACATTTTCATCCACAAAATGAGTTTAAATTAAAATAAATTTCAGTTCCTGCAGCATTTCTTGGGGGGAGGGAGGAAAATAAGGAAAGTTTTGTACTAATTGCAAATAAAATTGAAATTGTGAATTTTGAATGTTAATAATAAAACTATGAAAATTAAATTGTATTTCTGAAATTTAGGAAAAGCTATAATATGATTTGTATTGATTTTTATTTGACTTTAACAATTGTATGATATGAGTTAAAATTTAAATAGCTGTTGAAAGAACTTTTTCTAAATCTACAAAATCTGAGTATGTTGAAATGTTTATCACTAGTTTATAATGTTTTGAATTGTCTTAAAGCTGAACTGTATGTGATATTTGCCCAATTATGACAAGTCTAATTCTTTTACCATTTTAATTTCCCTCTTTCTTGAAGTCTATACTATCTCCCACTTCTACCCACGTGTTGGAAGTCATCCCAATTACCTAATCACTTGTATATAAACAATTCTACGTGTCAGTCACTTTAGGTGCTGAGTTAATCCAAGATAAACAAAATAATGACCAAAGACAGGCTGTGGAATGACCGCTCCTTTGTCCTCCCTTTTCCTTCAGGTTTCTGTTGACTCATGTTTTTCCCATTGGAATTCATGAGTGAACGGATTACCCTTTTCCTCTTGGTTGACTGGGTGTTAAATCCTTTCCTTTTTCTGGAGTCAGTGAGTGAATAATGATCTCTTTTGAGCCTTTCCCAACCTAGAGTTTCAGTGTCGTGCACTATACGCAACAATTTTTCACTCTGAACTTTGTTTACAGTTGTCGGTTGTGGTTAAGACGGTGGGAAATTGTTGAACCTGCTCTCCTCTGACCCAACTATGCACTTGTTCACTCAACTACACAAACACACACAAACAAAAATATACACCTTGAATTAAACAGAATGTACACACATGAAGGAGTGGTACACCAGTACCAGAAGTGAATTGTTTTACATAATGAATCTATCATTGTGAAATATTAAGGTGAATGAAGTGTAAATTATAAAATGTTTGATAACTTTGAATTGTGATAAATTTGAATCAGAGTTTTGTGTTATGGAAAAATTGTGAAGTATAAATAATATGTAGAGTATTTTGAATTTCATGTGTAATTTCATATGTTTGTATTTCATATGTAAGTCGAAGGTGTAAAAGAGCGCTAAATGAAAAGTAAGTTAGTTGAATCGATGTAAAAATTTTGTGATATTCAATAAATAGAGGTAAATGAGAAAATTCCCATGGGAAAAAAGATAAAATGTTTATATTCTTTTTCAACCACTAATATGTTTTTGTCTTTGAGTCTTACAGGGACAATTGATTCCAGAAGGCCTCCAAGCAAGACGGTCGACCGCAGTTTCTTTTTGTTTTTCATAGTTAATTGTTCTTTTCATTACGTCCATTTTCATATTACCATAATCTGTGTAAATAAATTCAATATTTGTAGCAATGTAAACTGGAACTGTTGTAAAATAGAAGGCGAGTGGACAGCTTACAGGACTGTCGATTGCATTACCACTCAAAGAATTTGATGAAAATCTTAAAGCATGGACTTTAAATTGAAAAATACTACTGACAGTCCACGTTAATGGTCAACATTTTTATTCTATTAATTTAATTTAATAATAATGGTAATAATAATAATAATAATAATAATAATAAAAGGTTCCTAAATGAGATTTTGAAGTGACATTATTTTCAGGTGATGTCTTATTGAGATGATATTTTGGTATAATTAAGGTGATATTTTGAATATTTATGGTGATATATTTGAGATAATGTTGTAATATCTTCCTATTTTGTTTCAAGTCATCAGTGATATAATATAATATACTGTACAACTCAAGAATCTTTTAATGTAACTTGTAAAGTATTGTAAACTGTGTATTTTTTTTAAAACCACTGCTCCAGGTCTCACAGCTCAGAAAGAGATTATCCAGGTGTTATAACGGGGACATTTGGTTTTAATAATGGGGTTCATTGGGATCTTTGTTGTGTGGGGAGACGTCCCTACTCAGCATGTTTTCCAGTTGGCTGATTTGATGATTTGCTCTTCTGAGGTGTTGCCACATGGAATTAGCTACTCCTTGTGTGCGCGCCTTCAGGGGAACGGGGGGGGGGGAAGTTGTAAAGGATTTAGTGGGAAAAGAATGATTATTCTAAATTTAAAGGGGGCTTGGGAATTAAATTATATTCGTGGCGTAATTCGCCTCTAATTGTTCGTATTTCAAGACGCGAATTGGGAAAGGGAAATTCCCTTTTCATTATATAATCTTGGCGCGCCTCTGGGTTCTGCGGTCGAGGAGGAAGCATTTACATTTTAGCCTTGAAAGATGTCTGGTTCGGGCTCTTCGCATGTGCAGGGAGAGTTGGCGCGCGGAGATGCCCGCGAATTTGGGCAGAGCGCGGAATAGAAGTCGATGCTATCAGATGTGTATTTCGCCACGGCTCTAAAAAAGAAATGGCGCAAAATGAACGCACTGAGTTGGAGCTGTGGTTTACCTGACAAAAAATAAACTGGATTAAATTGAACTGATGCCTGCTCAATTATTGATTGGATTACTTATTGCTACACCACCGGATATACCATGACTGCCATAATTTGTAAGATGACGGGCGTAGCCTTACGCGTGTCATATATATATATATATATATATATATATATATATATATATATACACACACACACACACACACACACATACATATATATATATATATATATATATATATATATATATATATATATATATATATATATATATGTACGTAATATATACATTACATATCGTTCTTAAAATGCAACCTGAAAAGGAAAACTAGCTCATATTTACATAGCTGGAGCTAGACTCAGCCTGAAAGGAATTAAATCAAATTTGGAAGTAGTCGGGTCGAATCGTTTTATTAGAGAGATAAAAAATACATCCATCCATTTCAGATGCTCGGAGCGAAGTGTCATATCACCTTTCAACCTTACGCGCTAGAAGCGAGATACATGTGCCTGTTATTTTGAAGTGTCATCAAATTCTGGGGCTCGCGATGTGAACCCACGCCTTTCTCCAGACATATACACTTGTATAAATGCAAGGCTTGTTGTTTTATGGGAAGCTCTGTTGCTATGGGTTTGTAGCGATAAAGTAATGTCACTGGGGATTGGATTTAGGAAAGGGAATTTAAATGATAGAATGGAGGGCCTAATATTAAATTTATTAGACACACACACACACACACACACATATATATATATATATATATATATATATATATATATATACATTAAAGGAAACCTTTATGTTAAACCAAATTTCTCTGGACAAAAAATTCTCCGTACCCTAAGCAATCTGTTCAGGATCACCATAACTACAACTCATCGTTTCGGTTTTAATGACTGCTTCTCCACCGTTATATCACTAAACGACAGTTTTTTCCAAAATTTTATTCTCAATCATATCCCTTGCGATGTCATATCCATTAATTATACTATTCATGCAAGCAAAATGTGTGAGTTTGGTACAATTATTTCAATGTTTAACTGCTTTGTCTTTATAAGTGGTACAACAGTCTTGCAATTGTCTAACCGGAAGCAATTTTTCCGTATATGTTTTCGGCATAATCTAAGCAAAAACCACTTTATATTAAGTATACAGTGACCTGGCGCCATGAAGAATGATGATTAAAGCATTGTCACGAAGACATTATTTGAGTGATAAGTTTAGATATCAAACTTTATTACATCACAATTTTAATAAATCATAATTAGAAATATTTTATTAATGTGTAAATATCACGAAAATAAGACTGAAAGTTTGGTATAATTGAATATAAATATTATATCTTATTTCCTTATTTTAACACAACTGACAATTTACAATTATCACCAAATACACTGAAGATATTGATTTTGTACATGACACAGATATGCAGCGTAATACATTTTAAAGAGCCGCAAATATACAATTACTGTAATGATAAATGTCTCTTTGATATCGCATGAAAACTAAAGCCAATTAAAACTGCAATCACTCAAGTGAGACATCAAAATTTATCTCCTAGGATTGTTTACTAGTTAATTTGCAAATCTTGAAAATAATAATGTTCCTTATACATAAAACTAAAATACATTATAACAGAGTAATTTCCTTAAATTTTTTCTCCTCAAGATGGAAAAAAAAGAAATCTCACATTCGACATAAGAGTAACATATTCTAGATTTTTTAGTTATTGTAGATAATGCATCCCTTAAACACAAACAAGCAACAAATAAGTATGGTCAATTAAAAAAGTGTGAATTATATATACGCACACGTGAAGGAATATATATATATATATATATATATATATATATATATATCGGGCGCAGTGGCCCAGTTGGCAAGATCAGCAGGCTAGTGATCTGAAAGTCACTGGTTCGATCCTCGTTGTGGACAAATCCACTGCCAATGTACCCTAATGTGACTGGTGCACTTAAAATCTGCCGTGGCTGCAATTTCTTCCAAGTTCTCAAAATTATGTCTGGAGGGGCGAAGTCAAGTGTTTTGGTGTCGTCGCTTGACTTGGTTCAAAATTACGGGACTAGTCCTTTGGCCAAATCGGACTTCAACCCTTGTGGTGCCAGTCAAAACAGGAGCCGCACCTTCATCGCCCATAGCCTTCGGGACTTCATCTGATGTGGCTGTCGTTCAAGTGGCATAAACAACAACAACCGCACACACACACACACACATTTATATATATATGTTACGGCCAAAGCCCGAATTCGGCCACTTCGCGAAATGGCTAAGAACACTGTAAATTGGCTGGCCAATGTCCGATCTTTTCTTGATTTCGGGAATTGGCCGGCCAGATCGCGAAGTGGCATGGGAGGATCAGTCAAAGTTGGAAGAAAAAATCATTGGCACGTATTATTGGCTCTGTATAACCATAACTTCATTCTTTAAAAATTACTAGCTGCGGTACCCGCAGCTAACTTCGGTGGGATGTGGCCATTTGAAACAAAGTAAAAAATTTAATTTTTTAAATTTTAATTTAAAAACTTGTCTATTTTTTTATATTTTTAAATTAGAAGATTTATATTTTTAAATTAAAAAAGAAAACAAAAGGGGCAATATTAGCAAATTAACTTTTTAATAAAACAAATATTAAAAAATTGTGGTCCCACCGTACCACCCGGTATGTGAAAAAACATACTACTACAATTTTTTTTCTGTAAAGTAAAAGTTATTAGAAATACAAAAGATTAAAAGATTAAATACAAAAGTTAAAAAAGTAGTAAAATGGTCAACATAAAAAATTTACCTCTTTTCCTTTAATTAAAAAATGAATTATAAATCACATTAATCACTTAATACAACAAGCTGATATTTTGTGACATTTCGAATTACATAAAAGATTGTTGCTTCTGAATTTACAACGGTTTGTTGCACACTTAGTCGAACAATTGCATCTCGTGTAGCCTTGGCCCCCTGTCAGTGATTGGGTAGACGCTATGGTTCGTAGCGATTTTTCTTCTGTGCCTATGGAATCAAGTGGTAGTAGTTTCTCGTGCAGAATGGAAAACTCATTTCTGGAATACAGGTGTTTGAGAACGCCATGTTCTGTTCCTAGCTTGTAGAAACCGTCCTCGACGTTCATGACAACAGCAAGAACGCTTCTTGGATCACCGCGACCCCTGTCAATATCTGGTATGCGAATACGCACATTATCTCCAACTTTAGCTGGTGGAAATTTTGCAACTGAACTTCTCAGCATCTTTGCACCTTGAGCTTGCAAACTAGCATGAACTCCTGACCTCTTCTTCCCGATTACTTGTTTATTGTGACATAGCCTACAAGTAATTTCCCCTCCGTAATTTATTCCACAAATTGCATGGACATCTTTCCCGCAGGATCCGCAAGAATGAGCTGCACTACACTCTTTTCCGCACACCACACAGAATATTATCGCATAGTTATTGCCGGCCAACCCTTCAGGATTTTCGGATGGTTCCACTGCCATGACAGGAGCTTCATTTCCGGATGCATTCCCTGAATTTATATCACCCTCCATTTTTTGTTCGACGTTCTCAAGGTCTTCTTCTGTAACTAGATCATTGACAACCTCTTTTGGCAGATTTGAAGTACTCAGCCCCACTTTCACTTTGCAGCCAAGCATGGCCTCATATGGCGACTGCTGAATGCCTTGGTGGAAAGAACGGTTTTTCATGAATTAAATAAATCGGAGACTCTCAGCCCAATGTGTTGATTTATTTGTCTGCATCCATGTCATCATCATATTCTGAACATCCTGGTTGGCACGTTCGATGTAACCTAGGCTTTGGCTATGCATCGGTTTCCAGTGAACAAGCTTCAATTCCGGCCACATGTTCTTCAGTTCATTTATAACTTGGTTCACAAATTCTCTCCCATTATCTGATTGCAGCACGCTTGGAGCACCTATGGTGGTGAAGATATCAAGTAACTGGTAAGCAACTTCTTCTGCTCTTTTGCTTTTCAGAGGCCGTAATAATATAAACTTGGTTAAATGATCCTGGTAATTGAGTATAAACTTGTGATCTCCATCAGGGTTCGTCTGCATATCAATGAGATCCACTTGGCATCTTGAATTAAATTCTTTAAATATCAAAGGTTTGGAAACTAGACCTTTCTTAGGATTGGATAGTTTGGTTTGGCATGGCTTGCATAAGCGGAGATATAATGTAATCACTTCTTTCGTTACATTTGTGTACTTAGTTTTTAGCTCCTTTTCCATCTTTGTGCGACCTCCGTGTCCAATTTTCAAGTGGGTATCGTGCAGTATATCGAATAGTTCTTCTGTGTGTGCATAATACAAGATAACACTATTATCTCCTGTTACTGGCACGATAAGTTTTTCTATGCCGTTAACTTCAATAACATCATATTTTCTCAGTCGACGATAATAAACACTTTGTTTTTTCTGCTTTACTTTAGCCTGCTTTACGTCTTCTATAAAAGTGCAGTATTTGTCTCTGGTGAGAATCCCGCCATTATCTGCTTTTTGTTGCAGCAACGTATGCAGGGTGTCAGAGAACCTTGTTTTAATATCAAGTGCTGCTTCACTGACATCGCCCTGCGTATTAGTCCCCTCAGAAGTAGCCATGGGGCAGCCTATGAAAGAACGATACAGAATACTATAAAAATACGATACAGAATACTATAGAAATAGGACATAGAATACTATACAAATACGATAGAGAATACTATAAAAATACGATAGAGAATACTATAAAAATACGATATATAATACAATAAAAATACGATACAGAATACTATAAAAATACGATATAGAATACTATAAAAATACGATACAGAATACTATAGAAATACGATATAGAATACTATAAAAATACGATATAGAATACTATAAAAATACGATACAGAATATTATAAAAATACGATATAGAATACTATAAAAATACGATACAGAACACTATAGAAATACGATATAGAATACTATAAAAATACGATAGAGAATACTATAAAAATACGATAGAGAATACTATAAAAATACGATACAGAATACTACAAAAATACGATACAGAATACTATAGAAATACGATATAGAATACTATAAAAATACGATAGAGAATACTATAAAAATACGATACAGAATACTATAGAAATACGATATAGAATACTATAAAAATACGATATAGAATACTATAAAAATACGATATAGAATACTATAAAAATACGATATAGAATACTATAAAAATACGAGGAAAACAGCACTCACCTCACAGGGAAATTGCTGTGGAAGAATCGAGAAGCAGCAGACAAATGTCGCCACGTGGCACATTCCCGCCGGAATTGCAGATGCGCCGCCTACCGGGCATTCTTGAATGAGCGCATCGCGTTTTGGCCGGAACATCGTGGCCACTTCGCGAAATGGCCGGCCAAAGTAGAAATTCACTGATCGTTTCAATTACATCGTACTTTGGCCATACCTCTCGGCCACTTCGCGAAGTGGCCGGACTTCGGGCTTTAGCCGTAACATATGTTTATATATATATATATATATATATATATATATATATATATATATATATATATATATATATATATATATATATATATATAAACATATACAGTCGAACCTCCATATATCGAACTTCCCTATATCGAAATTTTCTATATATCGAACTCTAAGCAAATCTCCATCTTCATTACATAGAAAAATTGTTTCTATATATCGAAAAAATCTCTATACATCGAAATTTTTTTCAAGACAAATTGGGAAATTTTATTCCACTTTAGAATAAAATCTCCCAATTTTTGGTATTTGAAACAGTACGTCGTGGACTTCAATTCGCGGAAAATGTCCCTGCTGAAGTTTTTAGTGGAGTGAGTAAATGCGAACATTTCTTTGAACTTCCCGCAAAACTAACTGTTCAGCAAGATATTCGTAGTTTTTTTTAAAGAATGTAACTGTGATCATTTAACCACTGTCTGCATTATTGTGTTTTTAAAGATATGTAGGAATCAATAAATCTTTCATATTAATTCATTTTTCAGTTCTTAACTTTCATTTAATGGGATTTGCATATAAATTAGAAATGGAGTTTCGTATACGAAAATTAGCTTTAATTTTTTTTTTCAGGAGAATTATGATAAGACTAAGCTTAATTCTATATATCAAAATTTCTATGTATCAAATTTTTTTCGCGCAATTTGCTACTTCGATATATGGAGGTTCGACTGTATAAATATATAAAATCACACAAAATGTGAGGAGAATCACTCTCAGTTGCCATCGAATCGCTTATAAAAAGATTATAAGTTGTTTACAGTCATCTCTCTGAGAATTTTCTGGTCAACTTTCTGAGATTATACACGCATTTCTTCCATTGTAGGATTCCATAAGATTCCGATTAAAAATCTTGTTAAATAATCGCTCTTGAACATTCCAATTCAGATTCCATTAATGATTATTTAAATATTAAAACTATTGGAATTTTTTATCAATAATTAATTATGTACTGCTTCGAGGTTATATTATTTATGTATATATACTTTTTTACGCCTTAGAAAATATCTTAGCATAACAGATACCGATATTATGTCATTAAGCTTATAGAGAATTAGCAACTTCTACCCTAACTTGGGTGTATATAATTTGAAGTGGCACTCTAAATAATTTCATTCAAACACAGTTCTAAACTAATACAAATGTTCGTTCAAGCATTTGCGTATATACCTATTCTTTTCAACGTAAACGATGCGTACTACTAGTAAAAGATATATATAGCATTCATGCAAGGGAAATACAATTCAATATATTCACTTGTATAACTACTCATTCAAGAAAAATGCACTTTGCAATACTCACAATACTTGAAAAGTCAACCAGCAGTGCTGCCATGTAAACTTTGTCCCTAACAAGAACTCGCGTAGGTTAGCATCAACCTAGCTCCTCCCTCAACACACTTCGTTTCTAAAATCTACCTGCGTGGTGTTTATACCAACCGCGTATGCTGCAATTAGCATATCTTAAGCGGCTTCCTTAACTTTATTCACATAAAAGTTCGATTATTGTGAATCGAATCTTATGTAAACCCTACAAGCTAATCTCTATATATAAAACAGTTCCATGACTGACAGACTGGCAGTAACGCACAGACCAAACCGCTGGACCTAAAAGGCTGAAATTTTGAATGGAGATTCTTCTTATAGTGTGTTGGTGCACTAAGAGAAAATTTTGGAGAATTCTCTTTAGATTTTTTTAAAATTAAATTTTTAAGCTGTTTTTGTAACCTTTTAAACTTTGCGTTTAAAATAATAATTTGAGGGTTATAAAATTTATATCACGAGAAAGATCATAAAACTTCCTTGAAAATGAAATCTTTTTTGAATCTTTACCTCCATTTTCTGATTTTTGGTGAATTTTTAAAGATTAATTTTTAAATTTAATTTATTAAATGCTGATCACGAGATTTCTTTTCCTTTTGTGATACTTTAAATTAATTTTACGTCATGTGCATAACAACGAAATAAATTGATAAAAAAAATATTAAAATACGGTGAAAGATAAAATTTAACCATTAGACAAATTGAGGTGGAAATATTTTAAAAATTTAATTTAAATTAGTATGTTTTATGGATATTAAATCAAACGTACATATAAAACTGCAATTTCCCCTCAAAGTATGCTTTACCATGACGATAAATAAGTCTCAAGGCCAAACTTTAAAATACGTTGGCGTATATTTAAGAGAAAATTGTTTTTCCCACGGTCCGTTTTACGTAGCTTGCTCCCGCGTAAGTTCGCGGACGAGCCTGGTAATATTAGTTCCACCCAATGCAGAAACAAAATCTATTGTTTATAAGAAAATCCTCTAAAGAGCAATTTCATTATTTTTTCATTGCAAATTATCCTAAAATCTACTCCGTCGCTTAGCACGGGTATTCAACTAATCTATATATATAAAACATTTCCGCAACTGACTGACTGACTGACTGACTGACAGATAACGCACAGACCAAAATACTGACATAAAGAATTGAAATTTTGCATGACGATTCTTCTTATAGTGTAGGGGTGCACAAAGAGATATTTTTGAAAAATTCATCTTAGATTTTTTTAATTAAATTTTTAAGCTGTATTTGTAATGAGAAAATGAAATCTTTTTCGAATCTTTACCTTTCTGATTTTTGGGGAATTTTTAAAGTTTAATTTTTTGAATTTAATTTATTAAATGCTGATTACGTGGTATCTTTTCTTTTAATTTTGCGTCACGTGCATAACAACGAAATAGACAAAAAAAAATTCTTGCTAATACGGCAGACGATTGGACATTATCCAAAAAAATATTAACATACAGTAAAAAAAAATTATCCTCAAACTGTACTATATTAACTGTACCATATTATTTAGTATGTTCTATTAGATTTAATTTGAATATTTTCTTCTACATTACTTTGTCTATAAAAATATCCGCTACGATTTTTTTATAAATATATTTTTTTCGTTTTTTTACATCAATTGCATACATTGATCGTTATATTTATTATAAATATATTTATACATATTTTTGGCATTAATTGCATACATTGACCATTGTATTTAATTTGAATGTACTCCGTAGTGAAGTACCAGTTTTCAGCTAGTGAAACTATATAAAGTAACAATTATCAAACTGAAAGTACTCTCATGGTGAACAGATTTAGTCACTTTTTGGAGCGATATTAATTTCAAAGACGGTCTCTAACGGCGAATTCTAAGTCTCCTAAATGCTAACTTTAACAGGTCCTTCTCTCCATTTTAAGCACATATATGCCCCCATATCTGGTCTCAAACTACATGCCCTTAACGCCACCCACTTTTTTACATTTCACATTTTTTTATTGCTTCTTTTAAGCGCCCTCTGTAGACGTCCAATGTTATCTTTGAAGAATTGCTCTCAAAAAAATTGTAAACAAAAACTTTTGGCAGAAAAAAAAATTTCCGAAAGAGGACGTGCAAATAAAGTGATTAGAGCTTTTATTTTTCCCCCCAGAAGATAACAAATTGCAAAAAAAAAAAAGAAAAAAAAGTCTCCTAAGTTTTTAAAAACTGATTCATTGTGTTTCCATAAAAATTAAACAAACGCACCATAAAAGGTTCTTCTTTAAGTCCTCTTATTTCTTGTCTAACACTCTTAAAAGTAAATCTTTAAATCCCGCGGAGAAAGGAGACAGGCGATATACTAAAGTCATAAAACGAAAAACAAATATTTAAAAAAAAATTTATAAAAGAAACCCGACCCTTTTGTTTTTATACATAAATTCTCTCCCCCACGTACACGCCAGAAAACTTCAGTAACCTTTTTATGTTTTTGCCTTCTTGCATAAAATTTGTTATCAGATGATCTTGTTAGGGAAAAAGACAAGGAGGAAAAATTTATGATGGGGGGGGGGGAAAGGGAAAAAAGGGCTACTTGTCATTATATTGTGTTTAATAAAGATGAAAAGACAGGGGCATTTTTGAAAAAGCTTAGCGTGGATTGGGAAAAAAATAGGCATTTTTTTCCCTTCCTCCGGCATCGCTTTATTTTTTGGCGTAATCAAACTAATTGGGTGGTTGACGGAAAAATGAAGTGATCACGTGACACGGAGGTCGTTCGTCTTCGTCAGGTCATGTGATAGTCTGACAGATAGGGATATCTCGCCGGTATCTCTCCATACATAAACAGGTTTGTTAGACAGGCTTTCTTTAAAAAATGGAATATAAAAGATGGATGGTGGATAGAAAATATTCGATGCGGTTTGCGGGAGTTTTAATAAAGCATGGATTAACGAACACGTAGACGAAAGTTTGAATAATGATGGCGTAATTTTTATTCCCTGATAGAAAAATTTTTTACATCTAATGATATTATCTAGTTTTAAGCATGTACGAATTTATACTCTTGTCACACTAATGCATGTCTGAAATTTACTCAAAATATTATCGGAGACGGAGATTTTAAGGAAAATAAAAGAGTTCGGGGCAATTTGTTCTTACAATTTTTTACATATGTAATTTTTTGTTACTTTAATTATTTGCTCGTGCTAGTCTAACATAATTTTTCTCTTATGCCAATAACATCCATCCCTGGAGAACTTTTTGAAGATAAAAGCTTGTTTCTACCTTACCTAAAAAAAACTACTTGTTGAACAAAAAAATATATAAATATCGTTAAATATTTTTTTTAATTTTGTCTTGGAAATTTCAGTCTACTAACAAATTAATATGTTTAATTTAATTTTGAATGAAATATTTTGAAGTTAAAATGAATAAGAGAGAGGGGGGTTGTTGAGTTTGTAGAGAGGCAAATGAGACTGAGCTTAACATATTTTGGTATGTTTAAACAAAGCTTGATGGTGAAATGGATCAGATATCCTGGCCTGAAAGCAGGAGATCCAGTGATAACTTTACCCTCATTGGTTATTTAAATTTTAAGGTTGTGATTAAAGAAAGCTTACGTTTTATTGATGAAATTACTCTTTCTCTATTGACTTGTTGATTTTTTTCTAAAACTTTTTCGTCATGTTTCTAGGACTGACATCGCTTGCTGCTAGAGTGTTTAAACCAGGGATTCCCAACGGGGTCCAGGTGGATCCCTTGGGGGTCGTTGGACGTTTAAAAAAGGTCTATAGCATGCCAGGGGTCTATTGGGGGTGTATGATAAATTTTTCTGTTTTAAAATTTAATTCTTTTTAGGAATGTAATTATCAGATAACAATATCCGTTTTAATATGTATAAATACATATTTGCATAAGGCGGATTGATCCACGCATCTAAAGTAGAATGTTATGACGCTCTTATATATGCCTGGAATGCCGGCATCGGCTTTTATTTGTGTACCAACACTAGGCAGAACTGGGAAAATCCACTGGACCTTAAACGCAAATAGGTCCTCCCCATTCAACCACGAGAAGCATTTTCGTTTTTTATCTTGGCGATGTATGTGCAATTACAATCTGTGTTTATGAAATCTTGTTTATACTTCTGAAATAAAAAAGGAAAATAGTACACAAATAGTGAAACCTAAACTTAATGAACCAGTTTTTCTAATTTCTTATTCATATTCTTAGTCAAATTGTTATCTTTAAGTGTTTTATGTGCAATTATTAGTATTAGAATTATGTTGTATGCTGTATATTATAGAGAAAAATGTGAGGGGGGGGGGTCGATGAAATAAATCATTCTTTTAAAAGGGGCCGATGTAGAAAAAAGGTTTAAACCATGAATTTTTACAAAGATGAACGTGGAATGTTCTGATTGTTTCCAGTCACTCTGTTTCAGCAGTAAATTAGTTATTTCAGTCCGTTGCTTGTTGTTTGAGGCTGCTGTGTACTAATCCTATTGGATTCGATCACCTCAATGTTAACCTATGGAAAAAATCTGTCTGCTATTAACAGCTACATAAATGCTAATAATCCGATAAAAATGGTATTTTCAGATAGTATGAATTTTTCTACACCTTGTCAGGTGATCGCACCACGCCAGGTGATGGTCGAATGGCGCTACATTCGATTCAGATCCTGTGGGTTCGAGTCCCATTGTTGACATGAATGTTTGCAGTCGTTCGGAATCGGCTTTAAACTGTAGGTCCCGATCTAATTAGCCCTCGTGTAGAGAAAAGTTGACTGTAGCGCTCCAAACCAAATCTACACCTTGCAACAGGATTCATTATATACATTTCGGCCACCAAAGGAATTGATGAGCGTTTAAAACAAAATATACACGCTACTTTCTCCGAATAATTTAAATTTTAAAATATTATTTTCATTTTTTTAACAATGAAAAAAATGCCCCAAGGTGTAAATTTTCTTTCTCTATTACGGAGGGCAATTACAAAAAAAATCTTTAAATCCAAGTTGAAAATACTTGGACCCATTTTCGCCCTAGGTTAACATTGAGGTGGGCGAATCTAATGAGGTTTGTAAACAGCAGCCTTAAGTATACATGGCAAGGAGAAGTTGTTATTTATTATGGGCACCTTGGTTAAGGTCTTTGAGGATTGTGTAATGAAATTAGGTGGATGTAACCAAACTGAAGTGACTGTAAAAAGCAACAATGATTTCTGTATAAAGACCCAATTTAAATGTCAGAGAATAAGTATATTTTTTCAGCTGTCAGGGTTTGGCGGAGTAAATTTAACTTAAAGAGTTTGGCGGAGTAAATTTAACAACTAGTCAGTTTTGGCTATTTCTTATTTTTATATGTTTCAGGCTCTTGACAGTTTTTCCTTCTGACAAATCAATGTATTATCCTTATATTGTCTTGTCAAATTGTTTCTGGGGTCACTGTAAGTTTTACTAAGGTTTCTCTGGACAAAAAACACACACAATGCGGTGTTAAAATCGGTAAGCACTCCTGCTCGACTTACACAGGGTCTTGGATTCGAGTTCTGGGCCATCTTTCAAAGTATGTGGTAAAAGTGTGGTAAACGTTACATAGTTCAGTGCAGGGAAGCTCGAGCAAAATAAATTGATTTTCAACTCCCAAGTATCTTTTAGATGGGCAAGGCCCATCTAAAAGATACTTGGGAGGATACTTTCGTCCTGTGTTGATCGTTTCTGGAACCAATCAAAGCGTGATCTCGTAGGAAAACAACAAAACGCGTTTTTCTGATTAACTCGAAGTTTTTAACTCACTTGAGTCCTAAACTGAGTAGCTTTTTTTTAGAGTGTAGAGGTAAATGGAAAATTTTTTTATTTATGGCTCTTTAAATTACATTTCTTTAAGATCAGTTATTCAAAAACTTATATGCAATATAAATATCGTTGTGAAAGGGAAAATTACTTTAAGATATGGTCGTTAAGAAATTTACGTTTTTATAATTATACGACTAGAGTCCTTCGACTACCAAGTTTCCATGTGACAGTATAATAGGTATCTACATTTATCCCATCGAATGAGATATAAGAAATGAAAGTCAAAGTACCCAATGACCTGAACCCTATATTACATCCCCTTTTCTATCTAAAATAAAAATAAATTCAAATCCCGATTTTTTTTTAGTGTACAGAGTCTTAATGCACAATATTTTGCTTCCACAAGAAAAAAAAAATTATGTCCGTTTACAGCCGCTCGATTCATTCTTTTGTTGTGGCAGACAATGTGTTGTGATGATAATTAATAGTTTTGGAAGTGATTAAAGTTAATATTAATATCGGGTATTCAGATAAATAAATTAGTAAAGTAAGTAAATTTTAGTAACGATTGTGCTTTGTTTTAATCAATTTATTAAGCCTCTGCTAAATATATGTAAGGGTTATACTTGTGGTGATCAGATATTAATTGATTTGATTAATGTCATCGCATTTGGAGAAGGTGCGCAAGTTTCTCTAAATGTTTTGACATTGAGAAGAATTAAGTTTGAAATAGATCATCACAGGTTATACCTTATTGTTAATATTGATAAATTAATAAGCCTTATTTTGAAATAATTGTGAGGTGACTGGTACGCTGGTATATTGTTTTTTTTATTATTGTTTTTTTTCGGTAGCTGGTATATATTCAACATAGTTAATTATTAATTTTAGAATGTTTTATTTTTGTTTTTTCAATTAATAGTAAATTTTGTATTATGAACCTAAACCCTTGTGTAAGCTGGGCTGGTAGGCAATGTAACGAGATCTCCTCCATTTTCACAGTATTTTCACAGCACATACCCAGGACTACACCGGATAAAGGGATTAACAGAAGTATCCATTTCAAGAAACAACCCCTTTTTTGCAGCTGGCCAAGAGATAAGCGAAACCACCGTTTTGATGAGGGGTAGGCGCATGGATACGCCTGAGATCGCCAAACGCCGAGTTAGTTCCAGAGTTTAAAATAAAAGAAAATAAATCCTGAATTGATGCAAGATCAAAGTTTGAAAATAAAATACTATACTACCTATCAAATTATAATTCAAGCCCCTCAAATTCTGTTGGTCCGAATTTCCCTGTTAAAATCAAGGAGCGAAGACGCACTCATTTTCACCCACGAGTAGCCATACAAAGGGGTGAGAAGGTCGTCCAATGGAGATTTGGAGACAGAGAGGGGGAGGCCGGCCAAGAGGCTGGGAGCGGACCCGCAACCCACGATGGAGGGAGATGTCTTGATTTTTTTAGGCGGCCGGCACGCTATAGAAATGGCGCTGGCCTGGGGTGCCCCTCATGATTTTTTAAAATAATAGTTTTTTTTTTGTGCTGCAGCATTTTAATTGGGTAATATAGTTTTAATTTCCTTTTTTTTTGGTTTACTGAATTTTTCTATAGTTTTACTTTTGTTTTTTTTTTCTCATCACTTTTTCATTTAGAAGTTTTTTTTTTTATTCGCCAGCCACTTCACTTATTTGTATTGTTTTTATTGATAATTATTTGTATTATGGAGAGTAGAACTCATTTAAACGAAATTGTATTTATTCAATTGAATTTGGTTGTCAGAATAATGTTAAGAAGATCTGGAGTTAATGAGTTTGTTTGTTATAATGTCAGGGAAATTCTTAAATAAATTGTTATGTTAGTTTGTAAAGTAGTGTCATGTCGGTCCTTGCCTTTTTAGTAAATTTTCTGATTTTCAGCTTTAGGTTTTATTTTTATTTCAGCAGATATGAAGCTTTTTCCTTTAGGTGAGATAATTTTATTTCTAGGTGTTCTCCAAGGTTAAGTAAATTTATTAGATTTAATTTCATTTTTCTTTTGGCTCATTATTCACCACAGTGAAGCATTCAGTTCGAACCAGTGTTAATTATAATTATTAATTGTTTATGGGTTATTGCATTTAAAAATAACACAACGCAACTTACCATCTATCTTAAAATGTACTAACCACTAATGGCCAAATGGCATATATTGTTGTACTTAAATTTAACTGAAACCTAGCTTAATTAGTAAGAGTAATTCCTACCTTCATTAATTAATTTATTAATTAGCAATATAAAATAATAAGCTTTTAAATACACCCTTAAACATAATTTCGTTACCACAAATGTAACTCAAAGCTGCGAAGTCTTCACGAAGTCAATATATACATTAATAGATGTTGTTAGATTCTTTTTTGGACTGTTCCTGTTAAATTGTGAAAATTTCCGGGATTTTTAAACTTGTTTAAAAAAGGAGACCATCATGTCCCTATCACAAGCTTATTTTTTGAAAAAAAGAAACTTAGAAAGAACCTAGATATACGTTAAAAAAAACAGATAACAGTGGTGTAAAATAAATTCTACAGCCCTATATATATTTAAGAAAAAGCCTTTGCGAGATCTACTGCCAACTTAAAAGATGATGAATCGCGTCGAGAATTTACGTCTGCGTATGCACACACACTGCTACCGAAACACACTCAGTATGATGAATGGCGTTTGAGAATATTCCCCGAAGTACTGCTCACTGTCTATCGCATTCCTGGAAAGTTTGCCTGAATTCGTTTTTCTTTATAGTTTATTTTTTATACCCTGATGCTGAGTGAAGAGCTTGAAAGCCAATATTTTCAAGGTGTTCAAGTTTATTAGGCGTATGGTACGAAAAACAAAAGTACATGCAATATTTAATTTGTAACACTTTTGACACAGTACTGTGTACTATATTAGAGGTCCACCTTGAAAATATGGCTTTGAGGCTCTTTATAATTTATTTTTTATCCTCGATGTAGTTTGAAGAGCCTGAAAGCCAATATTTTCAAGGTGTTCATGTTTATTAGGTGTATGGTACGAAAAACAATAGTACATTGTAAGGAATTCGCCGAATGGTAGCGTCAGAAACGACGATACAATCTAGTAATATAATAAATGAAATTATTTATTCACAAATGAGAAGCGGAATAGGAATTATGAATGTTAACATAGTATACTATGCATTCTAGATGACGGGCGGGAAAACTCAGCTATAACTAGTCAGTCTATATCAGGAATCGAGCAGTCGTTATGCAATCACAGTTTAAACACTAGGGTTCTCTGGCTTCTTACACGACAGTCAGCAGGACGCGCCGAAATTACTTCTGCTAGAAGTCTTTTACACTGCTAATAAACTATCGAACAGATCCGTCTGGGATCTAAAGAAAAGAGCTATCTCTAATAGATAGAACAGTTCTTTCTGGGAGCAAGTCGACAAGGAGTCAAAGAACTTCGCCTATGACCGGGACTTAGAATAGTATCTCAAATAATTTGCATAGTCTGGAAGCTGTCGACAGGAAGTCGGGATGCTCTGCCTCACACAAGGACTTATGAAGAATTCTTAATTCACGGCTGCAATGCCCGAGAAGCTACTTTCTAGATGCAGGTCTAGGAGCTATCTGAATTTTTTAAATTTCGTAGCGATGCAACTTTTAATTTTCTGGCGCTGAGAACGCTCGGAATTTAAAAGGGTTTTAATTGACGCCATTAAAAGTGACATCACTTTCCGGAGATCCGACTGGCCACTTCCCTCGTCATCAGATCAGCTGATACCTTCGCCGATTAGTTTCCCCAGATCATCATTGATCAAGGGGCGGAGCGGAACCAATTCTCCTTTCCGTTTTACGTCTGAAATCTCAGACATATGGGCGCCTCGCGTCCAGGTTGGTATTGTAGGGAGCTCTTTATCTCGCCGCTTCTGTTGCCGCTTCTGGTTGCTCTTTATCTCGCCGGCTGCTTCGCCTCCGGACCCCTTTGTTGAGCCTTCTGCTGGAACGTGAATTAAATGAGAGGGTTTTGCTCTAAAATGGGAGAATCATGGTTTCTTCACAACACGTATTATTTAATTTGTAACTCTTTTAACACAGTAGGGTGTACTATATTAGAGGTCCACCTTGAAAATATTGGATTTGAGACTCTTTATAATTTATTTTTTATCCTCTGATGTAGTGTGAAGAGCCTGAAAGCCAATATTTTCAAGGTGTTCAAGTTTATTAGGTGTATGGTGCGAAAAACAATAGTACATGTATTATTTAATTTGTAACACTTTTGACACAGTACTGTGTACTATATTAGAGGTCCACCTTGAAAATATGGCTTTGAGGCTCTTTATAATTTATTTTTTATCCTCGATGTAGTTTGAAGAGCCTGAAAGCCAATATTTTCAAGGTGTTCATGTTTATTAGGTGTATGGTACGAAAAACAATAGTACATTGTAAGGAATTCGCCGAATGGTAGCGTGAGAAACGACGATACAATCTAGTAATATAATAAATGAAATTATTTATTCACAAATGAGAAGCGGAATAGGAATTATGAATGTTAACATAGTATACTATGCACTCTAGATGACGGGCGGGAAAACTCAGCTATAACTAGTCAGTCTATATCAGGAATCGAGCAGTCGTTATGCAATCACAGTTTAAACACTAGGGTTCTCTGGCTTCTTACACGACAGTCAGCAGGACGCGCCGAAATTACTTCTGCTAGAAGTCTTTTACACTGCTAATAAACTATCGAACAGATCCGTCTGGGATCTAAAGAAATGAGCTATCTCTAATAGATAGAACAGTTCTTTCTGGGAGCAAGTCGACAAGGAGTCAAAGAACTTCGCCTATGACCAGGACTTAGAATAGTATCTCAAATAATTTGCATAGTCTGGAAGCTGTCGACAGGAAGTCGGGATGCTCTGCCTCACACAAGGACTTATGAAGAATTCTTAATTCACGGCTGCAATGCCCGAGAAGCTACTTTCTAGATGCAGGTCTAGGAGCTATCTGAATTTTTTTAAATTTCGTAGCGATGCAACTTTTAATTTTCTGGCGCTGAGAACGCTCGGAATTTAAAAGGGTTTTAATTGACGCCATTAAAAGTGACATCACTTTCCGGAGATCCGACTGGCCACTTCCCTCGTCATCAGATCAGCTGATACCTTCGCCGATTAGTTTCCCCAGATCATCATTGATCAAGGGGCGGAGCGGAACCAATTCTCCTTTCCGTTTTACGTCTGAAATCTCAGACATACGGGCGCCTCGCGTCCAGGTTGGTATTGTAGGGAGCTCTTTATCTCGCCGCTTCTGTTGCCGCTTCTGGTTGCTCTTTATCTCGCCGGCTGCTTCGCCTCCGGACCCCTTTGTTGAGCCTTCTGCTGGAACGTGAATTAAATGAGAGGGTTTTGCTCTAAAATGGGAGAATCATGGTTTCTTCACAACACGTATTATTTAATTTGTAACTCTTTTAACACAGTAGGGTGTACTATATTAGAGGTCCACCTTGAAAATATTGGATTTGAGACTCTTTATAATTTATTTTTTATCCTCTGATGTAGTGTGAAGAGCCTGAAAGCCAATATTTTCAAGGTGTTCAAGTTTATTAGGTGTATGGTGCGAAAAACAATAGTACATGTATTATTTAATTTGTAACACTTTTAACACAGTACAGTGTACTATAATAGAGGTCCACCTTGAAAATATTGGCTTTCAGGCTCTTTATAATTTACTTTTTATCCTCTGAGGCTGTGTGAAGAGCCTGAAAGCGAATATTTCCCAGGTGTTAAAGTTTATCACGCATATGGTAAGAAAAACAATAGTGCATGTAATATTTAATTTGTAACACTTTTAACACAGTACAGTGTACTATAATAGAGGTCCACCTTGAAAATATTGGCTTTCAGGCTCTTTATAATTTACTTTTTATCCTCTGATGCAGTATGAAGAGCCTGAAAGCCAATATTTTCAAGGTATTCAAGTTTAGCAGGCGTGTGTTACGAAAAACAAAAGTACATGCAAAAATTTATTTGTAACACTTTTAACACAGTACGGTGTACTATATTAGAGGTCCACTTTGAAAATATTGGCTTTCAGTCTCTTTATAGTTTATTTTGTATCCTCTGATGTAGTTTGAAGAGCTGAAAACCAATATTTTCAACGTGTTCAGGTTTATTAGGCATATGGTACGAAAAACAATAGTAAATGTAATATTTAATTTGTAACACTTTTAACACAGTAAGGTGTACTGTATTAGAGGTTAAGTAAATGAAATGTTTCAGAAAAAAGCTTTATTTAAGACATTGCTACAGCTAAGCCCATAGATCTCAAACCCCATGTTTACCTACAGGTGAAACTCTTCTAAAGATATTTAGCTATTTAATCACTTGCACATACAAGTTTTAAGATTCATTTTTTTACATGAGAAAGAAAACATTTAAGGCAGAGTGTTCTTTTCCCCCAATTTTTGTAACTTGATCTTAAAAAATAAATTTAGTTGTAGCGAGAGACAAATTAGCAAAAGTTTTAAATTTTGAAGTCCACGTTTTGTACTGGAAAAAAATGCATTTCCTATCACGTAATTAGAAAAAGTCCAAAAAGTTTAGTTAAAGACTTGAAGACCACAGACTGAGACAGTGCCTTAACCTTCAAGCCCTTGTTTATAATGTTAGTGTACTACTTGTATCCAATTTTAAAGGAAAGAAGCGAAAAAAGGGGAAAAAAAGGAAGTTAAAAAATTTTTTTAACTTCCTTCTGACAATTTTTTTTATCGTTTTAGAAAAAAAATTGTTTTAAAGATTTTTCTTAGAAGTGGATATAAGTATCAGTATTGATTAACTACATTCTAACGGCAAAAGTTCTTTATCACTAAAAATGTATCACTAAAGACCTGGCTGTATAAAGACAAATCAACTGTCTTTCGTCTATGGGCTCTTTTGGTTAACGCGGTTAGTTAACACCCCTTTCCACATTGTTATTCCAGGTTCATATGTCAGCGGTAGTTAGCTACTCTTCAAACAAAATGAAACAAACAAACAAAGATACAAACGAAAATTACTTCGTTTAAAAAATTATATTATACGGCAGTTGGATGGAACATTGCCGATGTAACCGCAAGTAGACAGAAAGACTGAAAATGAAAGACTTCTGTTTTACTCATGAAGCTCTGTTGCTCCTGTTTCCAACTAAGCAGTTCTTTAGGCAATCATATCCATATTCTTTTCAGTAACCTATGCATTAGATCGAAAAAGTTTTGCCTTTCGTATCTACAAGTGTTAAGATGTAGTGAGAGCAACTGTGTTACATCATAATTTGTCCAATTTTCAGTATCATCAATAAATTTGAAATTATAGATCCTAGTTTATTGAGCAATATTTCTACTACTAAATTTCAGCAACAAAAATCTCCACTCGAAAATTTAGGTAAAATTCTTATGCTGATCATTTCTTCATGAACATGTCAAAAGTGGACATTATTAAGTGCCATTATCCTAATTTTAAAAAAAATTTCTAGCTCTAAAAACTGATAAAACAATTTTCTCTCATGGTGTGAAATTAACAGAATTTAAATCGTCTGATTTCTCTGCAAATTAAAAGTACAGGAGAAATTTATTAAAAACTATCAAGTTTGGCGAAGATTTCTTCAATATATGGTCAGAAAATCAATTTTGTGGTACATGAAACACAAAGATTGCGTACATCTCTGCATAAATCACCGTTTCAGGGAAATTAAAAATAGATTTAGACGCATGTGTATGCTTTTAAATGTATTGGTGAATTCACAGTGACTTTAGTAATTTCATTTCAACAGTAAAATTGTGTTTAAGGCTCTAATCTATAGTCATAAATCCTTTATCAGGCCTTAAACAACCCCATTAGCATAATTTTAACGGGAAAACAAATCTTAAATAATTTTGAAAAATCTCTTAAAATAACTCAAAGTATTTTATTTTATTTTTAGAACAGCTGAAAATAGTTTGAAACGTTAAGATGCCAAATCGCTCAGGTATGGGCAGCTTTAGTAGGACAATTGGCAACATTTTGGCGACAATTGGCAAGGACAACTGGCAACATTTTAAGGTATGTTATAATTTTACTGTTAGCAGATGTTATAAAATATCACACTCATCTCTAAAAGATAAGAGGGATGATACTCATCACAGAGGCTTGACATAATTATGTTGAAGCTGGTGCTTACAGTCCAGTTTTTTCTATTATGCTGAAACAATCTGTATGATCTCTACAGCCTCACTAATTCTGCAATGGCCAATTTGCACTGGAAGGGATACCCCAAACATAAAAATCCAGAATCTTGGGATAAGAATAGCAACCTTATTTGTCTCATCTTCTAGTACTTTTTGATGAATTTTCAAACTTTAAAAAATATTACTGCATTCTAGAGCATAAAATCTTTTAAAATTCTTCAATAGAAATTTATTTATCTAATGAAATACTCAGAGAGGACTTAAATATTTTGGAGCAAATACTTTCCTTTTCATATATACAAAAATAATTTGTCCCCAAATCCATCTAGAAATACTGCTCCGGTATATATATAGAGAGAGAGAGAGAAAAAAGGATATAGCTTTTGGCAGTTCTGCTGCCAATTTAAAGATGATGAATCGCGCCAGGAGTATTCATCTGCGTTTGCACACATAACTTCCGAAACACGCGCGGTATATGATGAATGACTTTTTTTTTTAGGGAATTTCAACGAAGTATTGTCTGTCACACTCCAGGAATTTTTTTTCAAAATTCCCCGTCAGCAATTTTTTATTTCTGGTGAAAAAGAAAAGCCCTATAAACAATATATTTTGAAATATGTTCGATTTCCTAACGCAAACGGGAGGAACGCCTAAGAGTTACGCCTTATTTGATTTATAACGAAAGATTTTTTGGCATGATGTTATTTTTGGTGTATGAGAGAAAGACAGATTCTTTAAAAAAGAAGAATATGCGAAATAAATATTATAGTCTTTTAGCCTCTTAATGTCGTATGCTACTTAAAGAGAAACATGCAAGAAGTCGTAAATAACTCTATTCAGTGAACTTTTAACGTAGGATTACGGCCCTCTATAACGGTTCTCTGGAAAGCAAAATTTCAGACGCTAAAACCATCCGTCTTCGCGAGTTATAATTTTGGCAGCGCGCCAAACCCAGTCTGTATCGCTTGGGCAAGCAGTAAACAGTTAAAAAGAAAAGTACCAATATGCGTCAATATATATATATATATATATATATATATATATATATATATTGACATACGTACATATATATAGATACATATATACATACAAAAGTGGTAAGCAACGGTAAGTAATCCTACTTAATTTCCCGCGGTAGTTTCGTTAGAAGTGACTACCTGATTTTTTTTATCATAAGAACCTTTAGAAAGCTACAAAACTGTTTTAATATTAATTTTCAAAAGTCAAAAGCTTGTAATAGCGGATTTCCCTTTGTACCTGTGAATAAAATGTCATAAAAGGAAAATTATATATACTGAAATGATTAAATTGTTTTTTATTTTGTATTGAAATAAACATTTATAGAGGGAAAATATAAAAACGTTTTTATAAAGATAGTTATAAACAACATAAATGCTTTTGATAAATGTTTTTATACCATCGCAAGTTTCTTAAAAAGGTTTAAAATTCTCCAACGTCTTCCAAAATTTCAAGTTTAAAGTAATGATTTGACATTACGAGAATATTAATTTTCTGCCCGATGAATTCTGATCTGAAGACCTGACCTAAATTTTACCTCCTCTCAGCAACCCACAAACGATTTAAATCCATAATTTTGGGGAATGCTATTAATTTCTTTACTTCTGATTACAAAATTTTGTTTTTGACTTTGTATCACATGTCCTAATAAATACGCTATTCAGGAATTACTTGATCCTGTTTAAAAACGGAGCCACGATTTAAATTCAAAATATTTAAAAATGTTATAAATTCCATCTGATAGCAAAATTTAATTTTGCCCTTGTTTCCCATTGAATATATAATAGCCGTTGTCTCTGTATAACACTTCCGGGCTGTGCTCATCTTTCAATTGAAGCCCTCAGTAAACAAACGGCCGGTTAGGCTTAATTTCAAGTTCAGATGTGGATCAGAATTTTTTCATACCTAAAAACTAATATCTTCTCCATCAAATCACGTTTGTTCAGCCTATTTTTCTATAAAAAATTCAGAACTAAAAAAAATTGGATGCTTTTAGCTGTATATTTAACAGTTTTTAAAAATCTGTTTACTTTTGCGATGAATTCTGAAAGTAAACAAACTTGAACGTGAATGAATCAAGTAGCTCAAGTATTCATATTGCCTACTGAGCTGTAAAAAACTGGATGGCAGTCTACTACTCCAATCGCATGAAAAACTAAATAAATAAAAAAATAATGAAAGGGTTTGCTTTTACAAGGTGTGGATTAAATGCAATATTGTTAGGTAATTCGGGATATTTTTTAACTTTCATATACTTTTTCCATTATGACGTCATAATGAATATTATGACGTCAAAATGACGGGTTGGATGGCAGTCTACTACTTCAATCGCATGAAAAACTAAATAAATAAAAAAATAATGAAAGGGTTTGCTTTTACAAGATATGGATTAAATGCAATATTGTTAGGTAATTCGGGATATTTTTTAACTTTCATATACTTTTTTCCATTATGACGTCATTATTAGTATTATGACGTCAAAATGACGGGTTACCTTCTAGTGTCTTAATAAATCCTCTATCCAGGAATCATTTGACCCAGTTTGAAAATTGGACTCTCGCACAGGCAAATTATGTAGATGTGTTAATTGATCAATGGCTGAGTCAACAATAGAAAGAAATATTTTATGATACGAGAAAGGAAGAGATTAAATTCCTAATATAATTTATTCTCACATCCTTCATGTGATGCCTGAAAAATTTAAAGGCCAGCATCCCGGCTTCGCATGCGACATATCTGTCCACAAATCTTAAAATTTGCTACAACACACGAAATATCACGGCTGTTGTGACAAGTCTACCGTCAACTTCAAGATGATGAATAGCGTGAAAAATATTCACCTGCGTATTCAAACATCACATCCGAGACACGCGCGATGTGATGAATGACTTTTTGAGAACATTCAGCAAAGCACTGTCTATCACAGTCCAGTAAAGTGATCTCGAAATCCCCGTATTTCTCTCTTGCTGGTGCTATACAAAGGAAAAGCATAAAAAAAAAAATACTTTTTGGAATATGTCTGAGTTCTCCGCTAACGAGAGGTAGTGAATTTAACAGAACCATGCATCATTTGATTTATATTTGAGCAATATTTCCCACGAAGTTGTTCTTTTTATGGCTTTTAGGTAGGAAGAATGCATTTTGCTAAAATTCAACCGCTGTCTTTTATTGTCATCGAGAATTCAGAAGGACAAAAAAATAACCGTAGGAAGCAAAGGTTGTTTAGCAATTCAAAGCAGGGAATAACTCTTGAAGTCAATTTTCTGTTGTCTCATGGTAGATTTTATATAAATACTTCAAAATCTTTTTATTTGATAAACATTACCTTTTTTACGAATACTGCGACTTTTTTTTGTCTAGCTCTGTCAATCATTTTGGTAGATTGATAGTGCAAGAAAAGAGAACTAAATATTACTTCGAAAAAGTTACTGGAAGCTTTTATACATTTATAATCATTTAAGAGCATTCTTATAAAAAAAGCAATTTCTCAGACAGAATAAAACACTTTTATTCTTTTATCATAAATAATTAAACAGTTTTCCTTTATACAGTCATTGCCCCAAAACAAGTCCAGAAAACCCGAACTTGTTTAAGGTAGTTCATCCTTGGTCATCCATGTTTGGCGCTTATTCATGCTTGTGAGTTTCAAGCTAAACACAACGATTTGGGATAAATTCATTGTTGATATTTGAAGACATTCACCTATAATACACCGCAGTTTTGCTAGCCATTTTATTATGGGGGCACCATATAGACGGACCAGCAGTACCCCCTATGATGGGACGACACAAACAGCGGCATTTTAGTGGATACTTTCTTCACACATCAGTCCATCGTATTTATACCTTTCATTAGCTTGCACAAGAGACCATTAAATTTCAATATTTATCTTCAGAATATAAGGGAATTTTTTTTTTAACTTTGTAGTAATGTGGAGGTTTTTCAGTATTGTTTTCCAGTACTTCCAATGAACCAAATAGGGCCCGACATAGCAACTAAGGCCTTCCAGGACTGAATATCGCTGGCGAATATGCTGCAAACCACTATTTGGACAGAGAAATTTCAAGGGTGACATCTAGAGTGGTGGTGGGACCCTCGTGCAAAGCCTCCCCCCCCCCCCAACTTGGGGATAAAACCCCAGTCGAATTCCGACGCGATAACCACTAGGAACCTCCGATCTTAAGTCAGACTTACTTTCATCTGTTTGAAACTGAGCGTTTAAGCCCCTAAATAAATTACCCAAGAAATTTGGTACAAAGTACATTTATGTCTGTTACGCAGACTATCAGGCAAACTAATCTCTCAGAATTTGCAAAAGTAGAAAATTACATCCTTAATGTTTAAGAACCCAAAATATATTCCCAAAATAAAAAATTGAATAGAGAAATTTGAACTTTGAGTTAGAACATTTTCATTAATCTTAACTCATATAAGTATATTATTTTTTGAATCAGTTCAAAAATAAACGTTCTACATATGACAAACTAAGATCCAAAAAATTTGGTTTGAAAGCATGAGAGGAAAGAAGCCTACTGAATTTAGTGTTTGTCGAGTATCTTAACTGTACCATATATTGTATATTTTTTCTTGCTCAAGACCCATATCAAGAATATCAGGGGAAACAACTCTTCTTTTTTATTAATAATTCGTGCTTCTTCCAGATGCCTTCCCTCTTATTAACAGGGATGCTCAGTAAAATTAACTTTAAAAAATATTTTGTACTTTTCATATCTTTGGTGGCATACAGAGTGACAGAAAGGTAATTTTATTGGACTAAGAAAAGAATAATCAAAAATCCATTCAACATACTTTGCGAGTTTCTATAGTGAAGAATGCATACGAAGGTAAATATTTTTTGTTCGTTCAATAACTTTTATTTTACTATTGGGAGGACCCATTATCTATCGCTTTTTACATTGCACTATCATAATGCCATTTATTTTTAAATCGTCTAAAACCCCACAAAACTGCTAAACTCTGCAAACGTCCTCTTACTTTCCTAAACAAAGTCAGTTGCAAAATTGCTGAAACTAAAAATTTTAATTTGGAGCCACTCAATTTTAAAAACCTCATGTCAAAGTCAAACAATTTCCTGCACGTGAATTATGTTAATAATTGCTTATGGAACATCCTAGTATGCCCCCTCTCGTTTTTGCATCAGGTTTAGAAAGTAGTCTCAAATTAATACCTATACGGAAAGGGTTCGAATAATCTGGAAAAATAGTATTGGTAATAAGCCTTTCAACAACTGTACGTATGACTGTCTTCACAATGAATATGGTATATCTGTGGTACTTGTCATCAAGAGCACGAAAGAAATATACAATTTTTCTCCTGGAGAACGTTGCACAATACCATTCTGTCCGTAATATTTTACATACAGATGATTCATTGGATAGACATATAAAAGAACTGACTTTGACAGGTGTTTTTGCAGCTTAAAAATGATGAATCGCGTCAAAGCTGCCCGTTGATGCATCTACCCACACTGCTTCCGAAACATGCTGTGGGGGAAAAAAGGACTTTTGAGGACAATCCTCGAAGTACTGTATATTATGTCCCATGAGAAAATTTTTAGCCTCTGATATAAAGAAAAATATAAAGAAAAGTTTTTATTATGTCTAACAAAATATTTATTTTCATTTTAAGCACATGTTTTTCGATGCACGGTTGATAAAAATAAACACCTGTTGAGATGCTATACTCTGAATCCATGCATTGCACACTGAGCCTCTATATGTAACATACAAACAGAGCTTAAGGAGAAAAAAAACTGTAGAAAATCCTAATCAATTGATGGTATTATCGAGCATATCCTATACTTAAAGGTCGTTTGGAAAACTAACACAGAACATTTATTGTGTACTTCAAGTAACAACTTTTACACGTGATAATTACAAAATAACAACCAAAATGCGGGTTTCCTTCTCACCCCCCTAATTTAATATTTTTAATGTCATGATTTACCTAAACAAAATTTGCTACCCATAGTTAATTTTGTTGGTTGGGAGCACTATGGTTATCACTTGCAACACGAGGATTAGGCATCATTCACACTGCTTCCGAAGCGTTGCGTAGTGTAAGCTATAAAAAATTGTAACCAATCATAGAACTCAATTCATTGACCACGTGATAAGTCAAACCAGTCGCCGGTCATATCAATTATCCTGGTGCTAATGGAGTAACTCTACGCTTCACTCCGCTAAGGGCCCGTTCACAAAGAATCCGTCAGTGTCAGCGTTACTCGTGTTGACATATTTTAAACCAATCACAGACCTTAAGAAATTCGCAGCTCATTGTTTGGAGGTTTGTAATTGGTTAAATATATTTCAATACAAGTAACGCTGACGCTGACGGATTCTATGTGAATGGGCCCTTACAATGTGAACAATGCCTTAAGCTGGTCTGAACCTACTAATTAAAGCCCGATTTGAACAGCTATTAACACACAATCCTGTGGTACTCAAACCCACAGACTATGGCTCTGAAGATAAGCACCCTACCTACTCGGAAACGGACCTATAAGTATTGAGTACAAGAAAAAAAGATTGATTTCTTAAAGTTTGTTTTAAATTATTGTTGTTGCTTTTATTACTGTTATTATTACTATGTCATACAAAAACTAAGAAATGGCTATGGATTTCAACAGTTAAGAATAACATTACACGATTTTATATGTTTTGTAAGCTGAACAACATGGTAAATCATGTTTTATCACTTTCACGAGCGAGTGAAATATGTTCAAAAACAAGAATGATTTGATTTCATGTGAATACTCTTTTATGTATTGTTGCAGACTAGACAACATTAATTTTATGCATTTTTAAAACTCATTGTATATTTATCAAAACATTAATATTTATAAGCAGTTTTGTATAAAATATGTATATTTATACTGAAAATATTTATTTTTAATCCAGCAATAATTTTTCTTAACGTCATATAAAGAAAAGATTAAAGCATTTTAAAATTCGTGTTTGAAAGTTATAAAGATTGGGGAAGATTAAAAGGAAAATAGTGTTTGAATCTTTATTGGAAATTTCTGTTTTGCAAAATATCCAGCTTCTAGAATATCTCGATATCTTAAAACATTCTGTAAAATCGGGAGATGGATTCATATAAAGTACTGATCGTACATACAAAGATTCAGTTTAAGGAAAGCAGATTTCATACAGCGTGAAGAAGTTACACGGAGTAATATGGTTATTAAGTAATTTATCCCATGCACTACGCATGTCTGAAAACTTTTAAAACACCAAAATTTCACTTATTTATATTATTACAACCTTATTAATATTCATTAGGTATTTATTTGTTTGCATTTTCTAAGCTGCCCACTCAATTTTACATAAAACTTCTTTCTTCGATACGTATGGAAAAGGATATATTCTGACATGTCTGCCGTCAACTTTAAAATGATGAATCGTATCAAAAATATCCATCTGCGTATGCATACACCACTTCCGGAAAACACGTGGTGTGATGAATGACTTTTTGAGAACACTCCGCGAAGTACTGTCTGTCATATTGCAGGAAAGTTTTCCGGTATTTCTTTTTATTTTAGCTATCTGTGATTTTTTATATCAAGCTTAAAAGAAAGATGTATTAAAATTATATCTGAAATAGTTTCACGTTGGAAACATAAAAAAAGGAAGTAACGTTAAGGATAAGAGCGATTATTCGATTCATATCGAAACATCTTTCTCTATATGATACTGTAATTTGGTACGCATGGGCCCTGAATGCAAAGGGATATTAAACTCTAAAACGGGAGATTCTTGGCTTTCAAGTTTATGTCTGGTTAGAAGGGGATATTAAATTATAAAAAGGATATTCTTAGCTTTCAAGTTTATATCTGGTTAGAATCTGTCAAAAAGAACATTTAAAACAATTCGAAGAAATAATTGTTAGAATTTTGTTTTTGTTTTTTAGATTTCTTTTTAATTGTGTGATTCATATTCTCAACAAAATCCTTATAAACTCAGAAAAATAATTAAATGATTCCCCCAATTTTGAAAGGAAAATAATTACGCAGTATCACCAATGTATTAAAACTAAGCCTACTTTTAAAGAGACTAGAACTCAAAGAGTTTTAAGTAATACTCGAGAGATGCTTTTGAGATAGACAGCGAGGCAAAAAAAAAAAAAAAAAAAGGGGGTGACCATGAAGCAGAAGGCTTCTGGTCCACTGTGAATTTTGCTGCCTATATTGATAGTCAGGGTGAAACAATCATTTTGTTGATGTTACAGAAACAAATCATTGGGTATTTGGAAAATCCATTGAAGATGGCAGCAGTTAAGGCACTGCCCTCTAGAGGCAGTGGTTAAGGTCGTGTATCCTCTTTGACGCATTGATGTTCACTGTTTGCTCAATAATTAGCTCCCTCGTGGATGGTTTGGTCACAGTGGACCCAATGACTTAGTGCTCTATAGATAGCTTTCTAGGACACTAATATTCATTCCATACGACCTCTTCTTTTGGAGCACATTAAGTACACTGTTTATGTGCTAAAGAATGTGAACTTGTACGTGCCAAAGAATGTAAAGGTGAAAACAAGAGTTTCAGGCCGTGCATAGGGTGAAATATAAAGTATGCGCAAGTTTATGAACAACAAGGCCATTCATAACTTTATTCTATAGGGCCTTACAAACTTTACAGGTTCCTGTCATAAATTATCTTCGTTCATCTATATTATTTCTTTAATAATTTTTAGTTTTTATGGCCAAAGCATGTTTGAAAAACAGTTGTACAAGCACAAGTCATAGATTCTGATTGTTTGCTACTTTCTTCCTAAAACTAATAATTTAAGCGTAAAATATGAGATTCAATTACTTTCCTTATAAATTAGACTGATATTTTGTAAGAAAAAAGTTCCTTCTTCCGTTTTTTACGATAAAATTATGCCTTTCAAAATACATTATAACCTTAATGACCATTCATAACTTTATTCTATAAACATTTCTCTAAAAAATAAGAATTATCATTAACTATTTTAACACATTAACAGTGAATTCTGCCCGAAGATAATCAGATATCAAAACAAAAATAAATAGACAATTTGTATGTTGTAAAAAAATGTTTCTAAACATCAACTGAATTTCTTGGTACAATTAAAAATATATAAATTTGTTGAAATGTGCCTATAATATAAAGAAGCCTGAACATCTGATTACGGAAACCATTGCTACGGCCCTGTCGCTACACTGGGGATGATTCCATTAATTAGTCGTCTCTATTTTCTCTAAGTAGCTCTACCAGCACGAAGTTTATGAACAACAAAGAGGAAAAGGACGTTGGAGTTAGCTAACTGACGTTTCCCAAGACATCACAAACTGTCCACCAGGGTCGGCAGTTTTTCAGGTAAATATTTTTCTCCTTTGAACACTTTCTGCCGAAACAAAATAGGCCGCCCATCAAACCTTTATTGGTCTGTTTGAACGTGACACCTGGATGAGATCCCAAAACTAGGTATTGGGGCTATGCACATTTCATTCGTCCAATTTTAAGACAATCAAGTGCTCAATATAAGCACGAGGTCGTTGGTAAAAAGTTTGGTCATTGGTTAATACATTTTCAATATGACTGACTCTGGCGGTGTTAGATTCAACGCAGACAGCTCCATACTGCTGGGGGTCAGTGACTGTCGTTTATGCTAGTGAGGAAGGGAATATGGTCTTTTCGTGTGACAAAGGAAAGTTTTTTCGTGTGACAAAGGAACAGGAGAAACATGGTTAAAAAAAACAAAACCTTTACAATTTTTTTTTGTTGTTGTTTGTTTTTTTTTGTTTTGGGTCGACTGAAGTATCACTTATTAGTCTGTATTTAAAATGTAATCCTTTGAAATAGAAATGTCATTTTAAATAACCTCGCTTCATAACGGTACAAACTCTAGTGACGGAGGCCTAGTATCACATTTATGTTTAATTTAAAATCAATGTTCTCTAAACGCACGTGCTATGAAAATCTATTAACCTGCCTCGAATCGAACCCGTTATCCAGATTTACAGACTGATACGCTTACCAATTTCTACTTCATGTAACACAACGATTTTCAACAACATGCTTTACACCGTTTGGTTTAATCGCCCCAATCCCAAGTTATTGTGACTTGTATAAACTACCCATAAAAGAACAACGTCTTAGTCACTAACCATAAACCGCCCTGACCTGTACGGTATGCGGCGTGTTTTAACCTGAAGACCAGGCGGTATTCAATAATCCAGAATACGTAGCCGAAGGTCCGCTTGTTCGCTCTAATAATTTAGGACTTAGGGGGCCGTGTCGAGTAGTACATACTACCGACTTTTGCCCCCCCCCCCCATCCCCTAAGTCGTTTACATTTAAACTAAACTCCCCGTTCACAACTCAGTAATAAATTACAATTATCATTTAGTGTTTCATCCTCGCAATAACAGGGGTTACTGGGCGTAATTGAATACCTTATAGCAAAAGCGTATTTAACCCTTCAGCGGGCGCGCCTGTGTACAAAGTGCAACATTTTCGTAATTTTGAATGGTTTGTTTTTTGCATGTAAGGTTTGAATGTTCTAAGCAGTTTCTATTTATAGCTACACACTTTCTAATGCGGGTCTGATTTTCTGACCCTTGTATTCCTTTC
This sequence comes from Dolomedes plantarius, assembly GCA_907164885.2. NCBI lineage: Eukaryota > Metazoa > Arthropoda > Arachnida > Araneae > Dolomedidae > Dolomedes > Dolomedes plantarius. The sequence goes on along the minus strand of OU015491.1, from coordinate 173,584,683 downwards.
CATTTATCGGTAGTCGTGATTTAACCACGGTAAACCAACGATTATACTGGATTATAATACGACAAAAAGAGGATTTGATGGAGTCGATCTAATGTACAGCTATTACGCGGTATCCCGCATATCACGAAGATGAACAATCTCATTGATTTTTTTTAGGTTTTTGGACATAAGAATCCATTCGCAAGTTGTCCTTAGATCCAATGAACTGGATAGTTTTGAAATAAGGAAATATCTTCATTCTTTGGCCTTTAATTATAAATATATCTTAATATTATAAACATTTTTAATTTTTTCATAAAACTCAGAATTATTATTTTCAATGGGAAAAAAAAGTTCAATTCAAAAGGAATAATCAAGGTCTAAAGAGACGTTGCACTTTGTGCCACGCGCGCCTGTTGGTGTTCCAAAAATTGGCGCGCCCGCTGAAAGGTTAATGAAGGATCTTTGATGTCTATGTTCTGTACGCATACAACACAAAAAGTAACTTTATCCATGAAATGTTATTGATTTCTGTTATAGCGCATATACTGCGAGAAGGATATCCAAAACTTTTAACATTGGTATTACATACAGGCACGCCCGCGTGTATGAATGTATTTATAATTCCATGATGAATAAAAGCCTGGGTAAAAACTCGACCGTATGCCCATAAATCACTCCTAAACCAGGCAAGACGCGAGAAATGATAAATGGCGAGCGGTGTGATAACCGACTTTACGCACATCCTACGGAGCCCTGTCAGTAATGGCTCTAAAAAGGATTTTTCTCGAAATGCTTTTTTCATTTTCAGATGTTATATCGCATTTTCCCCCGTCTAGTATGTAAAATGTTTCAGAAGAATAAATGCTCGGCAATATTTAACATCAATGGGAGAAATTTATAACCTCGTTTGATGGCATTGTTTTGTTTTGTTGCATTCATCTTTTCCGAAAAACGTCCTTTCTCTTTCGAAGGGTGTATTTTGTTGCGTTGAAGGATCGGAACAATATGAATTTAATGGTTGGAGTATAGATGTTAAATAGAGAAAGAAAGGGGAAACGTAATTCGCTCTAAATCATTATTTTATCTTTACTGGAGCGAAAAGCATAAATCATTACTGCCAAGTTTTCTTAGAATTTTTTTATTCTCTAAGCTGAAATTTATTTACATGTAGTTTATCAATAGTAGAGACACTGTACGAAACTTTGAAGAAAATTTATGAACGATTCTAGGGAAAAGGAATTTTATGAAATAATTTTAATGTAAGAAATTTGTGTAAATATCCTCAGAACTTCCCATTTTGGCAATGCAACTGTATGAGAAGCTTTCACGTAAATCATCACACTGAGTCTCTCTGTCTGGTCCTGAAAAGCTACAAATATAACTAAAAATAATAATCCAACGGAGATAGATAATTATAAGAAGAAGTAGACAAAAAACAAACAGAAATCAAGCACTCAGGGCTCCACGCACCAGAGACAAGATTCTGTAGTAGTGCCGGAACTAAACCAGAAATCGAGGTAACCGACTAGTCTCGTCATCAGGGAGCCTAACCAAATCAGTTACCTTAAGGGGAACTTTCTGGATAGGATGCAGGTATAACCAAAAGACATCCCAAGGCCCCGAGACAGTGGGGCGTTGAGCCCTTACTACAAGTTGTCCGTATCCTTTCATTATCTTTTGACTTACTGTTTCAATGGGGATCTCAGGGCCTTGGGATGTCTTTTGGTTATACCTGCATCCTATCCAGAAAGTTCCCCTTGGAGCAACTGATTTGGTTAGGCTCCCTGATGACGAGATCAGTCGGTTACCTCGATTTCTGGTTTAGTTCCGGCACTACTACAGAATCTTGCCTCTGGTGCGTGGAGCCCTGAGAACTTGATTTCTGTTTGTTTTTTGTCTACATTCTTCTTATAATTATCTAGCTCTGTTGGATTATTTTTTTAGTTGTATTTGTCCATTTTCAATATGAGGATATGAAGCAACTGCGCAATCTTTTATTGAAAAATTTTATGTTTTCAATGCTAGGGTAGGTTTTAAGTTAACTTGTTTGGCAGTCTATGTCCGCTTTTTAATTTTTTGTTAGTGTTGATTTGTTTATATTATTTTACATGAAAAGCTACGTAACATATGTTATAAATCCGCCGGCTAGTTTTAAATTGGCAAGCCATGTCAGCAATGGCCCTAATATTCCTGCTTAGAGTCAGTATCAGCTTAGAGCAGGTATGTGAGCATCTTTGCATTTCTGTCTTTCTGTACTTATGTCTTTTCATTTGTGTTCTTTAGGATTGTATGTGTACTTGCATATATGGTGCGTTGAGTCCTAAGTGCAAGTTGTCCGTGTTTTTTCATTTGTTTTGACTATCTGTTTCAATGGGGATCTCGGGGCCTTGGGATGTCTTTTGGTTAGACCTGCATCCTATTCAGAAAGTTCCCCCCTTGAGGTAATTGATCTGGTTATGCTCCCTGATGACGAGACCAGTCAGTTACCTCGATTTCAGGTTTAGTTCCGTCACTACTACAGAATCTTGCCTTAAAGTGCGTAGAGCCCTGAGTGCTTGATTTCTGTTTATTTTTTGTCTACATTCTTCCTATAATTATCTAGCTCTGTTGAAATATTTATTTTTAGTTATATCTGCTTATAGTCAGTAATGGATCCATAATCTTAGATCCATTACTGACAGGGTTTCCGTAAGATATATGTAAAGTGGATAAAGAATAAGGAACAAAGCAATAAAACAATCGACTGGGCAAAAGAACGATCTGAGCTCTTCCTACGGATATGTTTTTTTTTCTTAACCATTAGCCAATATTCAATATTCCTGATCCTATCCCCTGACGTATTTTGCATACAGTTTACTTCCTAAAGATAGGCAATACTATGATTAATTTTTAAATCTGTATGGTGATTAATTTTACGATCAAGTTTCTGCAGCTTAATTTGGCTATTATAACATAAGGAGAAAACTCACCAAAAGATAATGAAATCCTAAATGATGGCAAAACATGTACTTATCAGCTTTAACATAACTGCTATATAAGCTTTATTAAAAAAAGAAAAACTCCAAAGGGCACACTATGACAATTATTAACCTTTATATGGCTTTCAAAAGCAATAAACTTTCAAGCGGTTATCTCTTGGCACTAAATGGGGTTATGTCGTGAGACGTATAACTTTCTCTCCGAAAAAAAGAAAACCCAATATTTTACATATTTTGTACCTGAAAAAAAGTTATTAAAGTATTTTGAAATATAACTAGGCATTTCCTTAATGCATATTTTTACCCAGCTTAATGCGGACGTTTTTAAGAGGAAAATCTCCAACTGATTATAAATTACAGAATGAGGATAAATTAAGATAATACCCTGGTCCATCTATCTTTAATTTAAGTTTATTTAAAGAACTGTTGAGGAATTCATAGGATTTTGCTTTACAAAGTTGTAAATGATCGAGTTTACAGAATCAAACATTTCATCCCTCCTTAGCACTGCATATAGTGACTCCATGCATAATTTTTGATTTATAACCTCTCTTTTGGCATTTTTTTGTTATGTATCCTTCTGATGTGATGCATAAATTTCGTTTCCAAACGCAATGAATCACGCCAAAACACCCGTTTCCTGTATATACACAAGGCTTAAAGTACATGCAACGTGATCTATGACTTTCTTAGGATAGCCCGGTTTGCGCTGGTTTATGGCTGTTCGCTTTTCGTGCTAGCATTTTTCAACTTTATAATTTTCTGTCTAACTTTCACAAGAAAAAGTGAACTCGCAACGTGATACAGATAATGGAAAGAATTTTTGCACTGGTAGTTTGTTGAAAACGTTTGCTTGCAAAACATGAAACCAGGTTTTTAATTTAAGTGGCAGTACCAGAAACTCTTACAAAATAAAACACGCATGTTTGTTCAAGTGCGAAAACAGGACTTCTGAAACCTTTGCTTGTAAGAAAATTTATACTTAATTCAGTTCATACGGCTAATTAAAGTTAGAAAACATCGATGGCAGTTACTGATAGTTCTTGACGCAGAGAAAGTATGGTAAATATATTTATGGCAAACACAGATTTATCATTATCAGGGTCAAATAATTTCATACAACATCGCAAATGCAGGTGAAAAAAGGCAATGAGAATTTACGATGTTAGTGAGTGGCTGGTTGTCTTGATATTGTAAAACAAAGTGCTTTATATTTTACTGATGTTGAAATAGGTAAATCAACATATATTCTCCTGTAATAAGTCAAGTAAGTGTAAGAAGTCAGGAACAAGCAATAAAAGGTAAATTATTTGTGGAAGAGAATCTTTGAACAGGACATTGTATCGCAAAGTCATCGCATTTCCTAAAGACATTGTTCAAAAGGATGGAAGCTCGGCAGATCGTCTTCACCAGTATCGCGAGGGGAAATTGATATGAAGCAAACCTAAAAGTGTCAGCGCTTGAGATCAGAGCTTAGAAAACATCGGCACGAGATTAGATGATTTAGGAACTTTTTCTTATTGGAGTTTAGCATGCACTTATCATTCTATATATGCCTCATGTATATGGAGTGTATAATGCTAAAAATACTGCGAAACACCATACTTGTGAGAAAACTGATCCGATACTTAACATTTCTCTCAGACGTTAAAATAAACAACATTTGGCATCGATCGGTGAATAAATTATATATATATATATATATATATATATATATATATATATATATATATATATATATATATATATATATATATATAGAGAGAGAGAGAGAGAGAGAGAGAATATTGTTACAGTTGCAAAAGCTCTTTATAACATATACGATTGTGATAGTTGTTGAAGGTATATCAACATTTAGTTTATTTGAATTTATAATTATTTGGTGAATTTTCTCTCTAAATAATAACCAGATATGACAATGCTTTATATGTTGTAACTGCATTGTCTTGGGTCAAAACTTAAGTGAAATATTTAAGGTTTTCAAAAAACATTTGTCAAGTCCTTAGGAAAATTTCACTTAAGGTTGAAACATTTACTAACTTTCAAACATTGCTAAAGTTGGAACGTTTCACTCAATTCGGGGGGGGGGGGAATCGGGATAATTAACATTTTTACTGAATATTTCAGAAATTACATTATCTATTTTTTTTCGAAAATATTTTCAAAGGGAAAAAAAAATTCGGGAATGTCAAAACAGAATCAATTTACATAGCGTTCACGGAATGTCTCTCTGACTATTTCTAAATAAATAAGTGTCTCTAAATTTTCGGCACCAATACGATTTATTCGTCTAATTACATAAGAACAAGCTTTTTAGTATTTCTTTTCTGTACACCTTACTTCTTTGCGAATTTGCTTTCTCTGGGTATGTTGTTGCTTAAGCCCACTGGCCGGAGTATTGCAAACCAAGTTCATAAATTCTGAGGGGTGGGCCTCCAGTTTACAATGGCATCACAAGGGTCGAAGTCCAAATTTAGCCAGGTGCCTCCTCTATTTTGACCAGGCAATCCCTGGGTTGACAACTGGAGAGATCGTGCCTCCTCCCACCCTCTCTGACATCTTATAGAAGGACTTTCCGATCTAAGAATTCTACGTGCCCATAGCCGGCCTAAATATGAAGGTATTTAATGGTGCTTGTTGGGGTTCAAACCGAGACCCAGGTGTTGAAAGCCGACTACTAAGCTACCACTAAGCTACCTTGGGCCCAAGACTCTGTTCCCATACTTAATAAACAAAGAAACCGATTAATTACGGATCATAAACTGAGAATCAGTATGTCCAATTTTGAATATGACTTTAAGAATCTTTCACCAGAAAATATCCTATATATATATTGGAAGTAGTCAACATGAGGTTCAGTAGTTAAAAGTTTCAAATCAAACGACAAAAGAAACGAAAGTCAACAGAATTAATATTAAGAATAACATTTAATGAAAATAGAATGTGCTCTTAGTAAGAAGCACCCTTTCGAAGTGACAAAAATTTACTTAACGCGGGAATCGAAATGTTGAAAATCAATGCGCATGAGCGCTATACAGGAAGTGATCTATTTATAGAAATCTTGCGCTACAATTCACTACAGCAGCTGTTAGTAGAATTACATTGGGAACAGTTTATGAATAAAAATAAAAAAAGAGTTAATATAATCGAAGAAGGAAAAGTCCGGAGATGATCAGACTGGAACATATATATATATATATATATATATATATATATATATATATATATATATATATATATATATATATATATATATATATTAATTACGTATGGCTATATAATTATATTCTAAAATGGCCGACATTGAAATCGTGAAATTCCCGCAATGGAATTAAAAATAAAAGTCATGACAGAAATAAACGTAATTTTCAGATAAAAAATTACGTAATATTTTTCTTGTTTATAAAACAAAAAACTGACTACTCAAAATAAGGGGCCAGCAAAAAGCCTCTTTCGTTCTATAGGGAATACTATTTTACATTAATGGGATTAATTGCATTTTATCTAGAAAATATCGTAGAATATGTCATTGTAAAATACAGTGAGATGTCTTAAATACACCGTTGACAGAACCAGAGAAAAGAAATTCTATAATTTTCATTCCACGTAAATAAAATTTGATTTGGAAAAAATTGCATTTAAAAGCCCTCAGAAATAATGAAATATAAGAACTAATTATCTTATACAGAGGCTGTTCACACATTTTTTAGACGATGTATATTGTATTCACAAAACTAAATTACATAAAATTCTTGTATTTAAATGTTCTATTTGACATCCCTTATTCTGAACTATCTTTCGACAGCGCAATTTCCAGGATAATAATGCCTTTTGAAGTGTCAGAAGAGGTATTCTATCCCATTCCTCCTGAACAGCTTTCCAGAGTCCTGTAAGGGGTTTGGGACGACGTTTGGATAATACAGATTTTAAAAGTCCGAAAGCACAAAACTCCATAGGTGATACATCGGGAGATTTAGTAGGGATATCAGTGAAGGGTATGGCCTTGATACCAGTTTTTTGTTCCATTTCTTTTAGGAAATTTACAGTGGATTTTGATGTGTGACCGCTAGCTTTGTCCTGATGGAGTCTCACAGACTGATGGCACTGTGGGTAAAGCGATGGTATTTCATTCATAAAAATGGGCGATAAAATATCTTCCTGATAGTATTTTGAGTTAATCTTGACATTTTTTCCCACTCTCTTTATTTTTAACTTGCCATTATAAGAAAACCAGCAACAATCATGAATCCCTTAGAAAAACTTTCTTTCGATTCTTTGAACCATGTACGTAAATTTTTTTCTTCCCTTTTATGATAATCAATGGCTCTTTTTTTTGTTGCAATCATTTAAATACACTCATTATTCATCTATTGTGGCAATTTTTTTCCATTTGTCTTTGGATAAGTGTTTCTCATATAGAATTCTGCAGCGTGTCCTGCGTTCAGCGATATGATTTGGAAGAAGACGATGCACATTGCGTTTTTTCGCTTTCTTAAGATTTAAATCAACGTTTATCATTTTGTTTACAGTGGACACCGAGCATTTCAATGATTTTTCAACTGTACTTTGACTAGGGGGATTTTCTTTTAACATTAAACAATGTACCTTTGCAATAGTCGAAGATGTCCGTTTTTTCCTTGGATACTTGTTTGGAATTTTGTCCCACTTGAGGCTCCAATTTGACGTTTTTTTCCTTTCTTGTTGACGATATTACCTATCGACGCTTTAGATATCACAAAACCATGACTCTCACATCGTTTTTGATAACGGAGTATGCATATTTCTCTTCGGAAAGAGCATAAATGTAGCCTTCGAACCACTGCTTTGTTAAAAACGCCATTTTGAATAAAAACAAAACTTTCAAGCCGCAGACGATAATTTTGACTTTTAAAAACATAGTACAATTGCAATTATTTCTTTTGCAGCAAACGATTTTTTATTACCGCTTACCAAAATCGTCTAAAAAATGTGCGAACAGCCTCTGTATTTCTTGCTTTATAATTTTTTGGGTTATATTATAGAATATATTAATATAACCCAGAATATAGGAATATAGAATATAATAATATTTACCTTTAACATCGAAAAAATATTTCTTCTTTTAATATTTGCATTAAATATATCCCAAATAAATTTTGTAAATCCCAGGATCATCAGTTCTAACTGCATTTGATAAAAAGCCCATATACAGTTTGCCTTTAATCAAAACGGCTATACCGCAAAAAAAAAAAAAAAAGTTATTTTCTATATATTTTCCAGTCTGAGAAAAATACCTATAAAGGAAATGTATGCCAAGCGTAATGTAACAGAAGTTACTAAATATTATTTTTAATTGAAATATTTAGAGATTTAGACATAAACATATTACACTAAAACCTCGTTTATCCGGCCCTCGGCGATCCGGATCAGATTTGTAGACATTATATTTATTTAATGTTCACATTAGATAATAATTTTTAACTATGATAGCAAGAACGTAACTACAAGTACGCCAAAAATTCGCTTTTTACTTTGATTCAATGTACTAAATGTTCCTGCATAGAATGTACTATAAATTGTAGTAATAAAAGGCTTTTGTTGAGTTTAAGAAAGCTTTGCTAGACCTACCATTTTTTTTATTAAGAAATGATGTGAAAAGTTATATTTTTATTTTCTAATATCTTGTAAACAATACTATTTTGTCTTGCTTGATTTTGTCTTGCTTGTTACCCGGATTATCCGGATTTTCGATTGTCCGGATTGCCTATGGTCCCAGTTAGTCCGAATAAACGAGGTTTTACTGTACTATTGTAAAAACAACGTTCTACTGCGTATAAGATACGTAGATTTTTTGTCAAATCCTAGTCATTTTGCTATATTCTCTTATCCATCTATCACTAATGCGTTCAATAATGATGACTATTACTATTTGATACTGTGAAATAATTTATTTGTTTAATGCATGATGGTCACACCTTGAAATTACTCAGCGTTTAATTTAGAGTGCAATTTAATTTAGCACCGAATTACTTAAATCTTCAAAACCTATTGTTATCTCTTCAAGCCCCTCTACACACATATCACCAACATTAGGTTGACTTTCTTTCAGACCTCATGATATAAATGCACCTTATTAACACCCACGAAATCGCCTAAATGCATCCATTACTATACATAAAAAGGTCTAACATGAAACTCAAACCAAACAGACTTTCCAATTAGCAAACAAATGCCCTTGAAACGGGAGAGAAAACTGAACCCTGATTATTTCTGTGGGTCTGTTCTCCAAAATCAAAGAAACTTATATACATTAGAGGACCTGAGGTAGCCTAGTAATAGCACGTCGGCTTTCGGTGCTATTACTATTGGGGTTCTATTCCCGACAAGCTCCATCAAATACCTCGGTGTCTAGGCCGCATATGGGCGCTTTCAATACGTAGACCGGAAAGTCCCTTTATAAGGTCAGAAAGGGTGGGAGAAGGTACGATCCCCCCAGATGTTGCCCCTGGGAATGTCCGGTGAAAATTGAGGTAGCGCCTAGCTTAGACGGACTTCAACGCTTGTGGAGCTGTTGTAATCCATAGCTGCACACCTATATGGACCTGGACTGGAACACTTCCGGCTAAGTGGGGCATTGGCAACAAAAACGATATCGATAAGAAAGCGAACTCAAAAAAATTTTCATGGATACTTAAATTTTACTTATTATAATATAAGAAAATATTAAGTGGTTGAAAAATGACTGCAAAATTAATCGCATACGCTTTTCTTGCGGGCCTTAAAACAACAAAAGTTTCCAAAGGGGTAGATATCTCGCAAACACAATTCACTCTGTTCTATTCTTTACTGTGAATGAATACCATTTTCAGCGAAAACTTATGTACTGCTGTCAAATACAACTCTGTACAAAAAATCACTTGCGATATGTGTTTCATATTGTGCTTTTCATAAAAGAGAAGTAGAACTAAATAGTGAGACATAAATCAGGAAGTATTGTAGGAGAGTTACAATAAAAAATTGAAGCATATATATATAGAAACACATACTTTAAATTATAAGAAACGTAATCGCATACACATATACACTTGCTTCTCAGAAAGTATAAAATGTTATTTTCTAGCGATATTCTTAAGCAGATAAGCGCCTCATTTATTTACACAGAATAGAAACAAGAAATTCCAATAGGAAAAAGTTGTCTACGTTCGATCGTCTCCAAATGTCTTTTGTCTGAATTTATTTCGAATATACAGAGAGCAGGCAAAGCACTTTTCTCTCTGGAAAACTGTCGCAATGGAAGCAAAATAAAGCTTAACCCATTTCAAATATAATTTAATGGTAACTTAACATCCTTTTCGCAAATATAATTTTTCTATAATTCAGTTATTTTTCAAATTCAAGGAAGGTAACAGATTCTGATATGAAGAAGTGACAAATTGAAATTATGTACTGAAGAAAAGATCTGAGTATGCGCAAAATTATTGAATTTTACCCCTCTTTTTGGAGGTAAGAATAAAATAATTTACAAAGTAATACATTCATTTACTATGTATTACTTTGCTTTGTAAATTATTGTATTTAAGGTATTCCTCCTTTGAGAGTGGTACAATGTAATACAATCATTTTCCCAAAGCAAAACATTCGTTTTCTGCATATTTAAAATGCATTCCAAGAAAATAATTTTCATAAATTTTTTTAATTATTTTTCAAATTTTCGCTAAGTTTAATACTGTTTTTAATTAGAAACACTGAAGTACATAAAATTACATAAGATTTACATCATCTAAACTCGAATATAGGGTATTAATATATAATAAATACAACAATCTAGAGGCCATGATATACAGTCTACTCTAGAGGTTATATACAGGGTGGTCATAAAAAACTTTGCCAATATATGGACCTCTAGCGGCTATTTCGTTAAACCTATCGAGATGAGATTTCATATATAGTTATTCAGAGGTATGAGCTCGGGATTCTGTGAACGGCAAAAAGTGACGCTTACGGTTACGGTTATAGGTATAGAAACTCGAAATTTTCGAATGGCAACACCCACTTTTTCCAGTATCAAAATTCTCAGCGGATGCGAAAACCCTAAAGATCGTTGGACCGGTATGTGTATCACAAACAAGTAATATATAAAACAAAAATTTTAATGTCAATTCCTACTTAGGTCAACAAAGAAAAATTTGAGTGTGAACTAATAGTAGGAATTGAAAAAAAGGACTGCCTGCCAGAACCTTGCCTACTGTGCGAGATTAGGAGGGGGGGGGGGGGAAGAGAGAGAAAAAGTTTGTCAGGTTGGGGATTCGATATCGCAACCTACAGGACGGGAGAAGCCCGCGATACCGCAGTGCTACCGTTTACACAGTAACAAGAGGGAAATTACTATTCAAGAGCAAGAGACGCTCTAGATCTAAAACTAAAATTGATTAATTAAATTTAATTAATGAATTAATATTTGAAAAAACTGTATTAACATCAAGTGTCATCCACTACAAGTTTAAAAAAATGTATTTGAACTTGAGTGGATGAATAAAAAGTACTTTTATTAACGATTGAAAATTTGAACAACATACATATAGAGAGAGTGTGAACTAATAGTACGAATTGAAAAAATGGGCCCGTTATGCACGCACAAAAAACAACTCTGCGAACGACCAACAAAAACACGATTATGGCACCCATGTGGAAAATTTGTAATCCAAATAAACGTTTTCTTTTGTCCGATCTTTGTAGTCATCGGTTATTGGTGTCTTGCCTCTGTCATATGCAAATTTCCTCTGTGTGCCCCGATCGTGTATTTGTTGGCCGTCCTCAGAACTGTTTTTTGTCGGTATATAATTCGTCCGCGTTTTGTGAAACACGTATCGTTCCAATGCTATTTAGGGTTTTTGCATGCGCTGAGCTTTTTGCGACGGGAAAAAGTGGGTGTTGCCATTCGAAAATTTCGAGTTTATGTACCTATAACCGTTACTGTGAGCGCCACTTTGTTAATGTTCACAAAATCCCGACCTCATATCTCTGAATAACTACACTGAAGTGCCACTGAATTAGGGATACCTACCTAGTAACGAGTTGGGCCTCCTCTGGCCTTGATAACGGCTTCCACACGACGAGGCATAGATTCAACAAGTTTCTGGAAACGTTCCACGGGAATGGCTTGCCAAATATTGGCTAAAGCTGTCCATAATTCAGTAAGGTTCTTTGGTGCTGTGTGATGGTCTTTCACGCCTTGTTCCAAAACATCCCAAAGATGCTCAATAGGATTTAAGTCTGGGCTTCTAGGTGGCCAATTCATGACAGAGAAGTCAGAGGAATGCTCATCCAACCAGCCAGTAGCCAACAGTGACTTGTGAGGGATACAGTTGTCTTGCTGGAAAACTCCATTACCGTGTGGATAACAGAACAGCATAAACGGATGGAGGTGATCACCCAGCAACTCTACGTACCGAATTGCATTGAGGGAGGTTGGTACACGCACCAAAGATCCCAAACTGTGCCACGAAAAAACACCCCAGACTATGATTGAGCCACCATGCCCTTGTACAGTTCCAGCCAGGCATGCAGGATCCATGGCTTCATGAGCCTGACGCTATATTCTCAGCCTCCCGTCAGCGTTAAGTAGTCGGAATCGAGACTCATCACTCCATGCTACTCGTTTCTAGTCCTCTACACTCCAGTCTCTGTGCTCTCTTGCCCAGGCAAGACGTGCAGCCCGATAGCGAGTATAGAGCAATGGTACTCTCGTAGGTCGACGGCTCCCGAAACCCATACGGTGAAGCGAGTGTTGCACAGTCCGTTTACTGACTGTACGACTGGCACCGTCATTAAACTGGGTGGTAATTTGAGCTAATGTTTGGCTTCGCTGGGTACGTACAATACACCTGAGCCGTCTCTCACCACGCACTGTCAAGGCTAATTGTCCTTTGCAGTTTGCCCGATCGCTAGTTTTGTTTCCACCATCCATGTATTCTTGGTATACTCTTGACACTGTCGACCTTGAAAATCCTAGCTGTCTGACGATTTCGGAAATTGAATGGCCCTTGCGTCGCGCACCTACGATTTGTCCGCGATCGAAGGCGTCTAAATCAGGCAGTTTACCCATACTGGCAATTCCAACAACTAATTCAGAACAACCACAGTACGCGCTATATATGCAGTTACCACAGCGCCCTCACTTGCGCATACATGATGTGCAGCGCTACACAATTTGCACAGGCTTTGCTATCCCTAATTCAGTGGCACTTCAGTGTATATCTGAAATCTCATCTCGGTCGGTTGAACGGAACGGCCGCTAGAGGTCCATATGCCGGCAAAGTTTTTTTATTACCACCCTGTACTCAATTTCGTTTGTTAATATAAGTGCAGACCTGCCCAATTCTAAAAGTTGAAACAACTAATGAAGGGCACAGTTTCTTATTCAGCAGTTTTTATGCGGTTACTGAAAAAAATCTGAATGAATCCACCCTCATAAAAATTTACTGAACAGCTATCTGGTAAAATATAAAATATATCAGATAAATATCTACTACCGTAACTTATTGTCAGTGTTACTCCTTTAAACTCTGTAAGTGCTAATTTGGTTTTTGAGCAAAAAGTTTTATAAAAAGCTAAAATGTATCTGTATGTATATATTTTACAAATACCTCATTTTGATTGAAAATTAAGACTGAAAATTTTTTTTTTGCATGCAAGTCTTAATTTGCCTGAGTCATATGGGGTCTGAGAGCTAAAAAGAACTAGTACATATTTTTCAATCCGAACAAAATTTTGATTAGTAATCATGTTAAAATAATTTATTCCAGCTTTGAAAAAGTTTCTTAAACCGTATGTTAGCTGTGTATTTACAATGCAATGTTTTGTATAGGATAGTTTTGCATAGTAACTGATTTTTTAAATTTCATTTCATATGAACGAAAAAATTTGTCGCTCTGTAAGTTTATTGAAATCGTTATCAAGCATATTATTCTAAATATTACAACTCTACGATTGTCATTTCAGAGTGAGAAAAAGTGACAGAAAGCTGTAGAAATCAGTCGCAAGTCTCATAATTAATATTAAGCATTTTTTCTGTACGTTGAATTTACCTGTAAGAATTGCATGACTTCCAAAAAGTCGTAAGCTGTTTAAAATATGTAATTAACCTCTGAAATCAATGGTGAGCTTTTTGGCTGTAAAGATTATCAATAGTTGTTTTGTTGTTGTGTCCGTTAAATGAGCACAGGTCAATAAAAAATAACATTAAACATATCTGAAAACTTGGGACACGGCCTTAGGGTTATCTACAACTTTGTTAACCTTTATGATGCCTTTTAGGGGTATGATGTCTATTATTTGAACGGTAGGAAGAATATATGGACACTCAAACAAGTGGTCTGGGGACAGTAACGTAGAAAGACAGTGTCTGCTGTTGCTGTATCTTCTCATATTGGTTGATAATTTTTCCTTTAAAATATTTTACCACTTGGGGATATCGAACAACATTGTAGGTCTTTTAGGGGTATGGTGTCCATTGTTTTAAGGGTAGGTAGGATATATCAACATTCAAGCAAGGGGACTAGAAAAAGTTGTGTATATGGACAGTTGCTGCTTTTGATGTAGCTTCTTATCTTGATTAATTGCCACACTTTTAAAAAATTTTCTTTAACGACTGGGATTTTTCTACTGAAATTAAAGTTTGGTATTTAAGATTTCGGGAAGACTGTCGTTTAGAATCTGCTTAGATGAGGTATTAGACAGTAAAAATTAACTATTTGATAGTGAATATCAAATTGAACCGTCAAATACTAACAATGAAAGACACCACTTTCAATTAATATTTTAAGAAAATATAAGTCGAGAATATATTATACCTAAATTGTTTTTTTTATTATTACTCTTCTGGGTAATCCGTAACATATTTAAACAAATGTAACTCTTAACCACATATTATATTTCAAAAGCTTGGCTGGTTTAGTACAAATAGAAATAAGCATATCTTAGTTAATTCTCAAATAAAATTTCGGTGAAATGCACAACAGGAACATAATTCTTACATCCACAATAAAAACTAAAAGTGGAAAGTAATTTTGAAGTAGTTAATATGGTTAATAATTAAACCGAAGAGCATTAGGTGCAAAATGTCTCTACGAACAATTCACAAATGCCATGAATTCTACTTAGAGGCAATCAGATCTAATGCTCCACAGCCTGATGAAGAAGTATATTGATTAGTTGGAAACTACTTGCTACTCATAGTTTTTATTGCGTATACAAATTATCTGCGTGTTTCCTTTATACCTTAATTGTCGGTAGTTCTAGTGTCAAGTAACTTGCATAATTTTGATGGCATATTAATTGCACTTCTATTTTTTCTCTCAGTGCAAGTATTAATTATCAAACTTTGATTAGTAATATTTCTGACAAATACATCATTACGATTAAATGGTAATGACTACGGTAGTTGTCACGTTCAATGACGTCGAAAGAATGGATGAGACTAAAAGACATAAAAAAATTATGCTGAAAAGGCCATTACTCTTTTTCATGCTTATACTTCCATACCTACTCACTTTCACACCATCGATGGGCACGACTCTGATTAAAACAGAAAAAACCTATGCTACGACATATGATACTAGTAAAAACCCCACAAAAATATTTGCTCTAGAGCTAGGTCTTCCAGGCCCGAGTTCCCAAGCACGAACTGGTGATTCCCTGCCCCCTCCCTTTCGCCGTGGGTCCAGTAAAATATTCAAGAAGGTTTCCCTCGGCACGTAAATTACGTGTGGTTTGCCAGTGGGGACTGCGGTTAGCGGCCGCAGTTCTGGTCCTGAATAAAATATGCCAGAATGATGACCTTCCGAAGCGGGAATGATTCGGTGCTTCATACCATATGGATAAAAGGGTCAAGTGCTGATGATTGCGGCATGCTTTTACTTGTACCGTGTTACTCAATATTAGAGAAGGTCTGTAATCAGTGGGACTCCCAAAATGGAGTCTGTTACATCAGAAACAGATGCTTTGGATTCTAAAAGCTTACTCTAAACTTTAAGTTTATTTTACATTCGGACACATTTCTAAAGGGGATCTTTCCAAGACTTCCTTCACATATTTACTGTAAACATTTCGGAGGTTTTTCTTTTCGGATGTACAGGTTAAAAAACTACCCGAACTCCAAATACATGCGGTCATTTCTCTGGAATCAAACCCATACCTCACCCTCGAAATTTGACGAAACAATTCGAACAACTCTATTTTGAATAATGCACTTAATTTTTCATTCTGACTTAAGAGTTTTCTGGGTATAGTTTCTATAATAGACGTCTCTCCCCAAAAGTTCGTTCCTTTTCCTCGGTTGGTAATGGTAACTGGCGACTCACGAATTTCACTAATGATGATTATACAATATCTTTAGACAGAACTATGTGATCATTCTCCTCATAGTTGGGAGATTTTATCTTATTTTAAGTTCTTAAGCGATCTGATTTTTTTAAATGTTGTCTTTCCTGTTGCACCCATCGTAGTTCGTCTCACGTTCTATTCCGCGTGAGAAAAAGGAAAGTCATAGGTTAAAGTAGTAAATGCTCAGGCGAGCGTGCGTTTGGTACTAAAAGTACCGAATGCAAAACAGTAAGAGTGCCGGTATCCAGGCTCCGTCAGTACAAACTGATAGCAGAGGTGAACGTTAAAACTCCTTTGCTGGTCCAAAAGTGAGCTTGATTGTCTGGGCAGTTTAGGTAGAAGAGCACGCACTGTGTATTCCATTGCAGATTGCTTTATCATTCAGATTGCCCTTTGTTAGATACAACGAATTGTGTTCTTCAATTTGGAAATAAAAAAATACTGTCTAAAAGTTCTTCAAAAGGGTTAATATAATGTTGTTATTGCTGTTGATAATGCGGAGGCTATTGTAGATTAAACATTCGCCCTGAATATGAATTACTGGATTTACAACGTATCGTAAACACCAGACCAGTTGTGGTCAACATCGAATGCGGACGGACGCCCTAGTTCACACAGCGAGACTGCTGGCCATTCCTTGAAGGGGGCACCGTAAAGGCGGCCAGCATTTACCCCTATAGGCCGGTCCCGTAATTTAGAATCGAGACAAGGGCCGAGACCGATACTCATGAACCAGCACCCCTAGAGATAAGGCTAATATAATGTAATTTGGGTGCATTCAAATTTATGTAGAGACTAATTTGGCCCATGAAATCAACTAACTTATTACATTAGTTGTGATTTTGTCACTGGAAAGATCACAAATGTGTAATTAGACAGTCACCGTATTTGAATGCCGTATTCCACCTGTTGATCCAAAATAATTCGCCTTCTACCCACCTCTAACAATTGTGGATTTGTGAAGCCTCTATCTCCAGAATTTCATTGTTCACAAGCACCTCGGGAGTACCAAACTTTTGAAGTTTTGTTCGACTAAATCCCCGAATGTTTTGAAGTTTATTTTTGGTAGTAATGAGGACCGCATCAGCTTACCCGAAATTAAAAGTTTATTCACGGCTTGAAACAAAAAGGAAAGACACGTATTTCATCCAATTTAAAAAAACCATAGTAACATCAGTTTCATTTGTCGACTTACAATCGCACACTATATCAGGAACTAACACCATTGCCCCTAAGTAGCTACAATGTAGCTAATCAATGTAGCCTTCCAGAAAAAATTGTACAGCGTGCAAACCAACTGCTGTCCATCCCTTTTCGCTAGTCACTTACAATTATGAGGCTATGTTAATCAAGACTTAGAATTATCCTATAGAATAATAAGAGAAAAAGACAGAGATTAAAGAATATTATTAATTAAAAGTTATTATGCTACAAACTGATTTTTATTTTATGAAGCGTTTGACTTCATTTCATCAAATTTTTGAATATGCGTTTACTACTATTTCCTGGATCACTGCCGTACAATATAAGGCTGCTGTGTACTAACCCTATTGGATTCTCTCACCTCAGTGTTTACCTATGAATCTTGTCACCTCAGTGTTAACCTATGGAGAAAATGTGTACAAGGATCGCCGACTAGGATTTAGAGAACTAAAAAAATAGAAACCGTAATAGAGAAAGACATTTTACTTCTTGGGGCAAATAATATTTTAAAATTTAAATTATGCGGGAAAAAAGAATCTGGTATAGTTTATTTTAAATGCTCATCAATTCCTTTGGTGGACGCAATTTATAAAATGAATCCTATTGCAAGGTATTGAAAAGTTCAGGCATTTGAAAATACCATTTTTATTTAATTATCAGCTGTAGAATAATAGACACATTTTCTCCATAGGTTAACAATAAGGTGAGCGAATCCAATAGGGTTAGTACGCACCAGCTTTAAGGCTAAGAAAAGAGTCCATAAAGGAATTCAGAGAGGTATATTAAATTCCCGTGGTAAAGCTTGTTGTGGAACGAATAGTATAATAACATTTATTTATTACAAATGCCCGGTAGATTGGCTATGACGCAATTTGTTCACAGTAAAGGGAGAGACTGCTGGTCATTCATTTAAGGGGGCACCGTATAGGTGACAAGCCTGTCCTTGAATTTAGAACTGAGTGAAGTGGCGAGACCGGAACATTTGACCTTGCACCTCCAGAGGCAAATTTGAAAACTTGGAGGACATTGCAGCCACGACAGATTTTACGTGCACCGGACACCATTAGTGAACACGGCGGTGGATTTTGTCAGCGACAGGCAACGCACCGGAACACTCAGATCACTGGCTCGACGCTATTGCCAACCGAACCACTGCGCCCTTAAAAATGAAACTTAGGGAACACCCGGATACAGTATACTATATAGCAGGCATGGGCATTAAGTCGATCGTGATCGACCGGTGGACCATCAAGAAATTTTGGGGTGACCGCCTTTACTAAGACCTAAGATTATTAATATTTTTATGTTTGTATCTTGCGTTTTGCTTTAAACGCGGTTTTAAAAGAGTAAGTTTTTCTTATTGTAGTTATGTAGGTAAGTACATATTCTGTATTTATTATTAAGTTATAATAAATATTATAGACCTTTATTTTTAGCTCACCACACCTACGCCACTGGGTGGATCGCAACACCTTGAAAAAATTAGAAGTAGCCCGTACCCTGGAAAAGCCTGCCCACCCCTGCTATATAGTATAATAACAGTACACTCAAAATTAGGATTACGAGGAAGAGGCTGTCCCTTGTGATCCCAAAATCCTTAAAATCCCAAATAAATCTACTGAACCTTAAAAGCAATCGAACGTACTATCTATCAAACATAATATGTATCAATTTTATTCCTCTTTTTACGGAAATCTATTATTTTCTTTTCGAGTTCAAAAAACTATCATTTCATTCCACAACAGATTGTAAAATTTGAGAACAAAACTACATATTACGTGAGAACATTCTGATGTTCCATAAAAACTGAATTAATGTGTGACCTTCCTCTTTCAAAAATATATGAGCATATAAATTGTCGATGTCCCGCACCCGAAGAACAATAAAATGTTGAAATAAGAGAAATAAAGTATCTTTTATTACTTTTTATGTGCTTTTAAGACAAAGAAACAGTTAAAGAGATAGGGAAGTTACTTATTCATACTCTAAACATGTATTTGGAAGGGGGGGGGATTAGTATAGCAACCCACGCGATACAGTCTGGTAACTTCGCGAATATATAATCATTTTATTAATTTTATTTTATTTTTTAAAAATATTTCCCCAAAAGTTACAAAAATATGACCCTTTGACTTTTCCGGTCTTAAAAACAGTTCCATGACCTTATCATATTAGACACAGATGTTTAAACTGTAACTAAGGTGGACCGACAGAGGTGTATTTTGCTAATGCTGAAAAGGAACTGTAAATCAAGTACAGTCAAACCTGTTTTTGTACGGTAGATAGGGATCGCACAAAAAAATATTCAGAAACTTCATAAATAGCTATAAGAAATAATTTTTCAAAACATATTAAAGATAAAAAAATTATGCGGTGGAGAGGGACCGCATAAAAAAGTCTCACTTAGAAAACACGTCAAAGCTTTACGTAATAGCGAGAAAGTGCTTTCCAAACAGAAGCATGGAAACATTTTAAAACAATTTTATTTCTCAATTTAAATATGGAGAAATTTTCAAAATATACAAAATTTGATACTACTCGTCGTAGTCCTAAACGCGCATATTCTTCTGATGAACTGGTTCGTAATCGCTCTCGTCACTTGCAGATACGTATTAGAGTTGATTTATTTTTCTTATCATGTAGTCGGTGATAAGTTTTTGCGACGACGGTCGTTTGATCAGCTGCTTGTAAAGGTCGCGACAGCCAGATATACACAATCGAAGCTCTTTCTGGAATTTCAAATAAATAATTTCAAATATATAATTTCAATTTTTTATACATATTCATATACCACATAAAAAAATCGCACAAAGGAAATCGCCCAAAAAAAATCGCATAAAAATAAGACCACGCAAAAACAGATTTGACTGTATATCTTCTCAAAAGCTTATTAAGAGTTGCAGATTATTGGAACATTTAAAGGCTATTTTATTTCTTTTTCTATTATACTAGATTCACTCTCGCTCACATTCGGAAACAGTCTAGGATGAAAAGCTCATTCGTGACATTTCAAAAATGATAGAATTGTTGTCAGTCCAGTAGCTATAAAAAGGGCAGTTTTACACGCTGAGGACGAGTGAGCTAGAAGTTAACAATTTAGCGTTAACACTTTTGCTGGAGCATGAGTTCTTTCTTATATTGTTGCCTGCTATAGAGTATTACTATCTTGAGTTATTTCAGATAAGAATACAGGAATTCTATTAAATTGTTTGATGTGGGTAAGTTTATTTAAATAACCAAGTTTACAGAGGATAGTAGTATAGCATTTTTTATGCTGGGTAATGCGGAGCTTTTACTCTGCGAGTCCTGTTTCAGTTCTAAAATAAATTGACCGTTAAGTGCTCCTAATGGGCCGCTATTTGTTCTAATAGTTCAACCCCGTTTAAACTATGAATTACTTGTCATTTTTAATGACTTGTGCTGATAATTGTCACCTCGCCATGTCAGTGGAATATATACAGAGGCTGTTCACACATTTTTTAGACGATGTATATTGTATTCACAAAACTAAATTACATAAAATTCTTGTGTTTTAAACGTTCTATTTGACATCCCTTATTCTGAACTATCTTTCGACAAGGTAATTTCCAGGATAATAATGCCTTTTGAAGTGTCAGAAGAGGTATTCTATCCCATTCCTCCTGAACAACTTTCCAGTGTCCTGTAAGGGTTTTGGGACGACGTTTGGATAATGCAGATTTTAAAAGTCCGAAAGCACAAAAATCCATAGGTGATACATCGGGAGATTTAGTAGGGATATCAGTGAAGGGTATGGCCTTGATACCAGTTTTTTGTTCCATTTCTTTTAGTAAATTTACAGTGGATTTTGATGTGTGATTTCTAGCATTGTCCTGATGGAGTCTCACAGATTGATGGCACTTTGGGTAAAGCGATGGTATTTCATTCAGAAAAATTGGCGATAAAATATGTTCTTGATAGTATTTGGAGTTAATCTTGACCATTTTTTTCCACTCTCTTTATTTTTAACTTGCCATTATAAGAAAAACCGGCAACAATCACGAATCCCTTAGAAAAACTTTCTTTCGATTCTTTGAACCATGTACTTAAATTTTTTTCTCCCCTTTTATGATAATAAATGGCTCTTTTTTTGTTGCAATCATTTAAATACACCCATGATTCATCTATTGTGACAATTGTTTTCCATTTTTCTTTGGATAAATGTTTCTCATATAGAATTCTGCAGCGTGTCCTGCGTTCAGCGATATGATTTGGAAGAAGACGATGCACATTGCGTTTTTTCACTTTCTTAAGATTTAAATCAACGTTTATCATTTTGTTTACAGTGGACACCGAGCATTTTATTGATTTTGCAACTGTCCTTTGACTAGGGGGATTTTCTTTTAACATTAAACAACGTACCTTTGCAATAGTTGAAGATGTCCGTTTTTTCCTTGGATACTTGTTTGGAATTTTTGTCCCACTTGAGGCTCCAATTTGACGTTCTTTTCCTTTCTTGTTGACAATATTACCTATCGACGCTTTAGATATCACAAAACCATGACTCTTACATCGTTTTTGGATAACGGAGTATGCATATTTCTCTTCGGAAAGAGCATAAATGTAGCCTTCGAACCACTGCTTTGTTAAAAACGCCATTTTGAATAAAAGCAAAACTTTCCAGCCGCAGACGATAATTTTGACTTTTAAAAACATAGTACAATTGCAATTATTTCTTTTGCAGCAAACGATTTTTTATTACCGCTTACCAAAATCGTCTAAAAAATGTGCGAACAGCCTCTGTATATATGTGTGTGTGTGTGTGCATACATATACACATATAAATACACACACACACACACACACACACACACACACACACACATATATATATATATATATATATATAATGTACAGATGGTTATCAAAATGATGGAAACACCTATCAATATTAGTGGTGTTTATAAATATGCTCCGTATTCCTTAAAGAAGAAGTCTGGCCATCGGTATTTTTTTTATAGACTATAGTGTATATATTATTCTACTGTCAGGCAGCAGTAATGAAGCTAAGGGCATTATTTTCTGGGGGAGATACTGTAAGATACCAAACTTTGCAGACCTTGCAAAAAAGAGCAAATTGTTGGGTCGTGTCTAATTGGAATATCTTTTACACCAACCCAAATGGGTGTTATTCAAGATATGGTATCGAAAGTCATGACACCATACAGAATGCACTGAAAAACATTATCTGCGAAGCAGATTAGTGAACGAAAGGAAGAGCTGAGTGAAAGAGACGGACGAGGTATTGAAGCGGATTGCGATATGAAAAAAAATTGCAAACAATTTGACCGTATATCTCAATCTGCATGCGCCAGTATCAACCATTACAGGTATGAGGGGACTTCCCAAACAAAGCATTTACGGAAGAGTAGCAATTCCCAAGCCACTTGTAACAGATGTCAATGCAAAACATCGTCCACGATGGTGCCACGAGCGCAAATCCTGGTTGAGTAATATGTCGAAAAACGTCATTTGGTCCGACGAATCATTGTTCACTTTGTTCCTCGCAACAGGATGTACGTATGTCTCGAGAACACCTACAAAAGCATAAGATTCTAGATGTCTCATATCAACTGTCAATCATGGAGGCAGATCTATCAGGATTTGGTATCTTATGGTTTTCTTCAGGCTCTATTACAACCCTAAAAGGGAGATTGACTGGAAAGGAAATTTTAGCTCACCAGATCCATACTATGGTGCAAACATTATTTTCTGCAGGAGATGGCATTCTCCAGGATGATAACACACCTATACATACAGCTGAATCTATCAACTAGTGCTTTGAAGAGCATGAAAACGAAGTCAAACATTATCTGGCCCTGCACAACCCCCGACTGTATCATCCAACCACTGTGGTTTGTTTAAGCGGATAGAGTCAGTTATCGATATCCACCACCAGCATCTCTTCAGGAACTTACACTATTTCCCTCTGAAAAATTGTATAATATATTCTTAACTACTATTCATAATTTGTATAATTCAATTCCTAGGTAAATAATTGTGGTATTACATGAATAAGGTGATTGTGCACTATATTAATAAAAGTTTACAAAATGTTCCATAGTGTTTCCATTATTTTGATAACCAACCCTCTCTCTCTCTCTTTATATATATATATATCCATATATATATATATATATATATATATATATATATATATATATATATATATATATATATATGTGTGTGTGTGTGTGTGTGTAAGTATGTATGTATGTATGTATGTATGTATGACAGGCTCGAGACAAGTCCTAACTCTCCGTGTAGGTTATTTATCCATGGTGCAGTCTTGTTTGGAGGCCAGGAATCATAACTCCTTAATTCATAACTAATTAAGTTTATTTTTCAAACGTTGAATGTAACTTCAGCTCAACGATCTATATTTCGCGATTTTCCTCGATCTCTCAGCTCGCAGCACGTCCTTTCAACTCCGCCTAGTCCCAAGTTCTTTCAAGCCCTTTACTTTCAAAATCCTCGTAGAATTAAGATAACTATTATACAAAACATCGCGTGTTCTACTTACGTACCTTTTTTTCACATCCGAATGTGGTTAGATTGGTGCTGCCATCTATTTAGTTTTCTAATAATTATTTAATCTCAACTGCGCTAAAAATTAAATCGTGACATATATATATATATATATATATATATATATATATATATATATATATATATATGTGTGTGTGTGTGTGTGTGTTAGTTATTGAATCAACTTTTTTGGATCATATTTACAATATGATACTCATACACGATTTTCTATTGCGTCATTCATTTCTTCCAAAATTATTGGTTAAAACCAATCAAAAGCATTAAAAACTGAGCAGTTATTTTGAATTTGGTTTATGACGATGAAAGCTAATGAGTTTCATCATAAACAATTATCGGGTATTTTGTAGGATTGTACTTTATTTTCCTCTATTGAAGTTGTGTTGTGGTTTTTAAAATATTTATGGTTTAGGGGCTCATAAATCTTATAGTTTAATTATATGATTGCATATTGCTTTCAGGGACTGCAATCACTACGGACGCCAACGCAATAGAGAGTAATGAAACTATACATAATGCTGACAGAATAAGATATTACTTCCAACTTTTATTCTTAACGTCACATAATATTCACGCGAAATTTTTCATTGTCATGAATAAAAAATAGATTACATTGTTACCAACGCAACTTGCTTTATAAATTCAGCTAAAATATCGAGATATACCCCGCAAACTAATAATTCATTTCAAAAATTCAAATGAGAAAATATGCCAACTCCCACTAGTACGCATTCAAAAGATATGAGCTGCAAAAATCATGAACTCCACCAAAATAATTTCTGAAAACAGGGTATAAATCATGCTGGGGAAAAATCTTTTGGCATGACGAATGAGTTCCGAAATATCAAATCATGGTGCATTTTCTACACCGGCTTGCCCCTAAGCTGGTTCCCCATTACTTATGTTTTCATATGGTTCCTTGCGAAGTTTTATATTTGCATTTTAAAGTAATAGTCTAAATTCAGTTCGGGGAGAGAAAAAAATATTGTGAAGTTTCACGTGATAAAAGAAATGATATTATTCACTGTAACAAATTACAAGCTTAAATTTCTTCTGCGTTTTATTCCTTATCTTTACGGGGTGTTATAGTCTGGGCAATGCTCTAGCAGTAAGGTGATTTAACTCGGTGTGAGTGGGGTGCATTATTGCAGACTGGGTTTTTAGCATATTCTTTTAACACATTTTCCAACAATAGTTTAAATTTGTTTACAATGAGGGCTGAATGAAGGTATTTTTTCTTTTGGTCTTTTTTAAAAAAAACTCATCGCAATGAATGAAATTAAATTTCATTCTGTTTTATTTTCTACATCTGAACAAACATATTTTAGAGATAATCCTATTTTACAAATCATTGCCCCCTCTAAAATATTATGCTAGCAAAATTACTTTTAGAATAGAATTTCCGATCAGTTTCATACAAGTAAACAATGATTCAGTTAAATATAACTAAAAACAAATAATCCAACAGAGTTAGATAAATACTAGAAGAATATAGACAAAAAACAAACAGAAATCAAGCACTCAGGGCATCCACGCACCAGAGGCAAGATTCTGAATAAGTGCATACACAACGTGTGATAACATTACACACGTTTGATATTGAAAACTTTTTTACCAGTATTCCGCATGATCATTTAATGAATATCTGTTCAGAAATTTATGATGCTTATCTAGATAGTACTTTAATCTTAAAATGTGACTGGATTGATTTATGTAAATTTAATATTTTTGAAAACTACCTCTTTAATGGCTTGAGTTTCTTTAAACAGATAAAGGGTATACCTATGGGAAATAGCTTTTCTAGTGCATTTGCAAACATATTCTTACATTCTTACGAAACTAAATTTCTTAACTCAAATAATGTTACCGGATTCAGGTATATTGATGACCTCATAATTTTTAAGTGCAACGATTTGGAATTTCTTAATCAAATCTACCCAAAGGAACTAACTTTAAACCGGACTAACGATAATAATCTTTGTGCGACTTATCTGGATTTAAAAATTAAAATTCAAAATAGAGAAATAAAAATAGGGATATATGATAAAAGGTTAGATTTTAACTTAGGGTAGTAAAGGTTATCACGTTTACTAATTTCCATAGAACTTAAACTATAAAATTTATTATAATATTTTTTACTCACAACTTTACAGAATTAAAAACATATGTAACAACGCTGGGGATTTTTTGGAGGCATGTAACAGTTTCGAGGAAAACTTAAGTAAGAACAATTTCCCTATAAATTTCGGCAAAATAAAAGTTTTTAAAAAATGGCATTTAGACTCAGGGATTTTTAAAGATGTTTAGGATAGTGTTTATGTTTTTATTTGTTAAAGCTGTAATGGGAGGGGGGGTGGAGCTGTAGTATTGTTACATTGACCTAACTACTAGGATAGAACTGGCTGCTGTTTCGCCATAACCTTCACTTACGGAATTGGGGTGTGTATGCATCTTTGGCTTTGCATTAGAATTATTTGTGTGCTTCCATGAAAGGTGCGTCGAGCCCTTACTGTAAGTTATGTTTGTCTTTTCATTTTCTTTCGAGTGGATGTTTCCATGGGGAACTCGGGGCCTTGGGATGTCTTTTGGTCTTACCTGCATCCTATTCAGAAATTTCCCCTTGAGGTAACTGATTTGGTTAGGCTCCCTGATGACGAGACCTGTCGGTATGTCTTTTTATGGTTCAGTTCCGGCACTTATACAGAATCTTGCCTCTGGTGCGTGGATGCCCTGAGTTCTTGATTTCTGTTTGTTTTTTGTCAATATTCTTCTAGTATTTACCTAACTCTGTTGGATTATTTATTTTTAGTTATATTTGTATATTTTCATTATGAGGATATGAAGCTTCTGCACTATCCTTTATTGAAAAGTTTTATGTTTTCTTTGCTAGGGTAGGTTTTAAGTTAAAGTGTTTTAACAGTCTATGCTTGATTTTTATTTTTTGTTTATTTGATTTGTTTATATTTTACATGATTCAATTAAATCATTCATTTCACAATTTTTTTTGAGGTGCCTAACTTAACCTTACTTAAGATGCCAAAAATTTGATCGTCAAAACAAAACCTTTCCCACTCGTAAAGAGTGTAATAATGACCAGGCCACTCCTGGTCACATCCTAATTTGCTTATCTAGAGAGGACTTTATTACCGACCTTCGCTATTAACCTTTCCCTTACGGGGTGGGATAACATGTATCCCAAGAATAAGGGTTCAAGAATGAATGAATAAACAAATAAATAAATAATATATATATATATATATATATATATATATATATATATATATATATATATATATATATATATATATATATAATATATATATATAATATATATATATATAATATATATATGTATATATATATATATATATATATATATGTATGTATGTATGTAGACTTTCCTGTCTACGTGGCGGCGCCTAGGGGTGTCTAAGAACAACACACTTGAGTCAAAAATACGCTACACTTTGTAAAACTCAACAATACTGTTTATTAATGTAGACAGCAATTACGATATGCCGGAGAGCCTACTTTACTGTCTCCGGTACAATATAACAATAATCACGGGAGCGCAACAACTTCCCTTCAACAGAACAAAAGATCGGGCAGCTTTCTCGCTCCCGTCAAACACAATCTCTCGTGCCTACGCACGGACTCCAAAACACAACCTCCCTCAACGAGGTTTGTACTTCTCTCTCCCCAGCTAAAAACCTGCACCCTCTAGTGTGGGGCACAAGAAAACATACTCCTCTGTCGAGTCGGGGTCATTCAACCCTCGACTGTCCCCTCAAGAATGTCGGAGGAAAAAGGGCTTGGTGCGCATAGCAACAGAGAATATTACTATGTCATAGGAAGAGATTTCGCATAAATCCTACATATATATCTATCTATATATATATATATATATATATATATATATACCGGGTGCGTCATAAATTCGTGCATAGTTCAAAAATTCGTAATAAAATAAGCAATACTCGGAAAATTTTTCTGTTTGCGTCAAGGGGATCAGAGGGACATTGGATATTTTTCCATATAAAAAAAAAAAAAAAGTTTCCAAAAGTAACCGAAAGAGGGCACTCACACATCATACTGAGACGTTTTATGCAAATTAGGCAAACACAAACAGAAAATCAAACAAATCACAATAACATGAGACTATGCTTTTATTTTAAAGTAACAGATGTTCAACTTTACCGGCGGCACAAGGTAATAGGCAAGTGAGGAGCGTCACTACGCCATTACAAGGGAATGTAGCATGTCGCCATCGATGGCAGCGACTGTCTGTCGAATGGCATTTTTCAGATCCACCAAAGTGGTTGGGGAGTTCCGGTACAGACTTTAAGTATCCCAACAACCAAAAATCTGCCGGGATCAAGTCTGGTGATTGTGAGGACCACAGTCCTATCGCCGTGCGAAACTTTCGCAATGCAACAGTTGCGGATTCACCATTCGTGTAAAAAATTTTATCCACCAACGCTCGATCTGGTAAAGATAGCATGGTGCTTCGACCGACGGATCCATTTCCATCCAGGTGATTTATTTATAGCCTGATTTGAATAAAACTTCTCAGTGTGACGTGTTAGCGCCCTCTTTCGGTTACTTTTGGAAACTTTTTTTTTTTTACATGGAAAAAAAAATCCAATGTCCGTCTGATCCTATTGGCGCAAACAGAAAAATGTTCCGAGCATAACTTCTTTTATTATGAATTTTTGAACTTTGCACGAATTTATGACTCACCCGGTATATATATATATATATATATATATATATATATATATATATATATATATATATATAACCCTTAAACGGTACAATGTTTTGAGACGGAATAGATGGTACGGTCGGGTCGGATCCAACCCGATGCCTTTTTTAATGAGGTTTTTGGTAGAAATAAGTACACAATAAGCATTTTTGTTAAATAATAACATTTATTGATTATTTTTCTTGAAATAAACCCTTTTTGTGGAAAAAATAACCAATGAAAACAAAGAATATCTCTGGCATTTACATAGAATGTTGTATATATTAGGTCTAACATGTAATTTAGTCTACCTAGTTTTAGAAGTTAGTGAAACCAATTTTCCGAGCACAAAAATGTAAAAAATAATGTATACTGACATTTTTGGCCTTCAAAATCGAAATAAAAAATTAAAATTCTAAAATAAAAAATAAAAATTAATGACTAGTGATCATGAATAATGTTTTTAAGACACTCGTATTTACTTATTTCTATACCTAGTAGGGTGGTATAGTAGGTCTATCTGGTAGGGTTCCTTGTCAAGTCGATCTCTTGCAATGAGAGGAGAGAGTACGCATAGGCGTAGCGTCGGTGGGGCATAGGGAGTACGTACCCCCCCCCCCCCCTCTCCCCCAACTTAAATTGAAATATAGTAAAACGTTAATAAAAGTTCAGTTAAAATCGGAAAATTGTAGAAAACTCTTAAGAAAGTTGGTTTTTTCCCGATTTTTCAAACTGCGAATTTGAAGATTCGACTATGCCTTTAGCCTTAAAATAGTTTTTAAGAATGATAGTATCCATAACAAAAATTCGATGCTATATTTTTTTTCTCATTTTATTTTTATTATATTTATTTTTCTCATTGTATAACTTTTGAATACTACTAAAACATCAATTCTATTGTTATTCAATTTAAACAAATCATAATGTTTCATATTTTAAGGACCGTCCAGCAGTCAGTGAGCTGAAGAGGATCCTAACTGGGCCCTATTCAAATCGCCCCCCTCCCCCCACAAAAAAAATGTTAGAAGCACGCTACGGCTATGAGAGTACGGGGAGGGGGAAGACACACCCTTGGGTCGGATCCGACCCCCACTGTACGTTTTGAGGGTTAATGGACCTACTTAGGATATATGGACTAATGAACCTGGTCTAGCGCCACTGGACCAGGAGATATTGGAAACAACAACATTTCACAATTTCTATTTGTAACTCTAAAAATATGTATTGACACTCTTTACGTAATGAACACTTCTTCAACTCCCAAATAAATTAAAAAGGGATGGCTGCATATTTTGAATTAGTTAATAGTTCATCATCAGGGGCAAAATTGATGTGATTGTCGCAATGGAGAATTCAAATTGTAGTTCCTCTTTTTTTTAATTTATTGTGAAATTGGAGAAGTGTTCCTTACGTATTTGTCATCCACAAGTTTACTGTAAGTGATCAAGTCATTGAAAATCTCTGTTTATTAAAATCTTATTCTTTCTTTCGTTTTTTTACATAAATTATTTGCTAATTTGAAACAAAACCTGTAAGACTGAAAACTGAAATCCATATGTGGTTCAATTTACAAAATTTCTAAACTATGTTTGACTATAATTTCATACAAATTAGTATATAATTAATCAATATTATTATCAGTTAGGAAATATCTTAATATCAACTAAATTTTTCAAAGTATTAATGACTCATTTGCAACAGGTCGTAACCCACATTTTTTTAAAAATGAGTTCTTGTCACACATTTTTTTGCAAACTAATAATTCCTAAAAAATTATCTGTAAATATTTTAATAATATAACACATACCATGCAAAAAATTTAAAACAAGGATTATTTATTATATACTAATTTAAAATTCTTTCTCTTTTCTAAACAATTCAACTTTAAAGCTTTACGTCATATTGCGAATAAGCAATCTATGTGGATAAACAGAGGCAGAAATTTCATTAGATTTGAAGGTGATATTACGATTTTTGCTTTCACGAGGCTTTCAGCCTGTAATAAAACAAAAAAAGGTAAAATTAATGCAGGTCGGAAAGAATACTTTTTATGGATCATGTGATACAGTGGAATCTCCATCGATCGTTCTCCGAATCATCGTTTTCCCGTATATGTTGTTTATTTCACCCAACCCCGACGATCATATTGCTTTGTTATGTTCTCGCATTTATCGTTCAGTTCAGTCGGTCCCTTGAAAAACGATAGATCGAGATTCCACTGTAGTTAAAATGATTAAACATCTACTGATCTCCAAGATAGGTTGCAATATTAAGGCTGCTGTGTACTAACCCTATTGGATTCTATCGACTCAATGTTAACCTACGGATAAAATTTGTCAATGATTGCCTACTTGGATTTAAATATTTTTTTAAAAAATTGTACTCCGTTACAGAGAAAGTAATTTTACATCTTGGGGCATTTTTCGTTTTTTTGAAAAAGGAAAATAATAATTTAAAATTTAAATTATTCTGGAGAAAGTCTGGTTTAGTGTGTTTTAAACACTCATAATTTCCTTTGGTGGACAAAATTTATAAAATGAATCCTGTTGCAAGGTGCAGAAAAGTTTAGGCTACCTGAAAATACCAATCTTATTGGATAATCCGCATTTATGTAGCTGTAAATCGTAGATAAATTTTCTTCATAGGTCAACACTGAGGTCAACGAATCCAATACGATTAGTAAAGAGCAGCCTTAATCAGGTCTTAGCATCAAGAATTGTGTACACAATTAAGAATTTAATGTTCCTTAGAATTTTCCGCATATTTATATACATCATAGCCATTATATACCTTCATTTAAAATATAAATTCATAGAATACATTTCACAAAACTTCAAATTTTTCACGTGTGATATTATCAGATCTTTTAATTTTTAATGCTTTACCCACCATCTTCTATTCTCGAGCGCCAGGCGTAATCCATATAATGTGGAGGCCAAAGAGCATGACATGGTTACGTGGCCCGAGAAAATCAACTGAAATATTCAGAGGTGCGAAAAGCAGGAGTACAAAAACAACTCCCGTTCATGTTTTTATGGCAATAAGAATTATCAGTAACGATCATTGAATGAAACTTCCTTACGATCGTTTGGAAATAGTAACTTGAGCGCTACTCCAGAAAGAAAATGTTATTAAAATTTGTGAACGTTTGTAAATCAAATGTTACATTTTTATTTTGCCGAAAATTGAAAATAGGCTGTCTAAGGCAGTCAGGAGCAGTTTTATACGGAATTAAAAGCATTGTTATAACTTTTTCTGAAATTTTCCCCATCCTGAAAAATAAATGAAACTCATGTTACGTAGTTCTTAAAGCTCCTATGTACTAACCCTACTGGATTCGGCCACCTAAACTTTAGCTTACGGGGCCCATTAAGGGGAAATTTTATAAATATGTATATATGTATGTACATGTATATTTTATATATATATATATTTAATATATATATACATATGTATGTATATATATATATATATATATATATATATATATATATATTAATATATATACTTGGGTCCATATTCTTCGGATACATACTATCCCACCCCGTACGGGAAAGGTTAATGTTGACCTATGGGGAAAATTTGTCTACTATTTACAGCTACATAAACGCTGATAATTCAATAAAAATGGTATTTTCAGATAGCCTGAACTTATCTGCACCTTGCAACAGGATTCATTTTATAACTTTCATCGACAAAAGGAATTTAGGAGCATTTAAAACACGCTATACTAGATTTTGCCCCCGAATAATTTAAATTAAAAAATATTATTGGCATTTTAAAAAAAACTGAAAATGCCCCAAGGTGTAAACTTTCTTTCTCTATTACGGAGTATAATTGTTTAAAAAAAATCTTTAAATCCAAGTCGGCAATCCTTTGACACATTTAGGTTAACATTGAGGTGAGTGAATCTAAAAGAGTTAGTACACAGCAGCCTTAATATTTTGTTCGTAACTAGTTAGTTTGTATTCGTAAACTTTCTTTCATGTCTCTTCTTGGAAAAATGGAAAGGATAGTTTGAGAACAATAGATCTTGAGAACCTCTGAACAGTACGTTTAAATATTAGTCAATTGAGTTTGCAAGAGAGTTGAGCTCACGTAGTAGTATATAGCTCATAAGAGACAATTTTATTCTATTGAGGTTGAATTTCAGAGCGAAATATCTGTCAGATTGATTTGCTTGAAAGCAGTTAATTAAGACATCTTTTATTATCTTTTTTCATTATTCAACAGCCTTCTTGTAATAATTTTATAAGTAAAGGAGGTGTTTTGAACACTGATCTCCGGATTTTTAATGTGTATTAAGAGACTAGGATGAAAAATAATGGAAGTCCTGTTTATATACTAGTTAAGCTCTACTCAGATGGCACCTCTCCCTTGATTTATAATAGACTTAGTGGGCAGATTTACCCGTACTTAAATTTCTTCACCCGATCATTAAAATTTTTTTTTTAAATTCTGAAATATTTCTGCAGAGTGAATTATCCATTTGAATACTGAACAAATCTGATACTTCATTAAAATGACCAAAAAAGATTTTACTTTTCAGATGATGATGATGAAGTTACTGTAAGTCGAACCTCTGTTAGAAGAGTGTTACATTTCAAAATAGCCATATTTTCAGGAAGAGCTAAAGAAGACATATGTCGAAATTTCAATTCTTGTTTTATGAATGCCTATGATATTTTTGGGAAACTTATTGTTCGAATCCCTTCAGAAGGCAAAACTATATACTATTAAAGTTTTTCAATTTTTAAAGCATGATTTTGAATTCTAATTACAAGATATGACCCTCTTCTAGTAAACTCTTTTTGTCAAAATGGACTGAAAAGCTTGAGGGAATACTGTCATATCTCTATGCTAATGCACAATCTATCTAACTTTTCAAAATACAAAAAAAAACCTTGATAACATGAACAGCGGGTTAGAAAAAAATACAAATTTATTTTTCAAAAAACCAATTATTTTCCAAAAAAAATTTAATGAACATTTTTAATACAGGAACATTTTAACACAACAACATTAGTCACTGACAAAAATCTTATTTTCATTCTTCAAGCATGAGCAAGTTCCCTCTCCTAGTTGTGAAATAGGGTAATAACCGCCATCTAGTAGATTGTGTTGGTACTAGGCTTATAACATTATTCGAGAATGAGAAGCACTTCTTAAAGTGAATTGTGGTACAATTATCTCAAAATTGAAAATTTCGGATATGTAACATTCTTCTAGCAGAGGTGTGATTGTTTGTCTATAAAATAGGTTTACTTTACCAATACATTTTTTGAAAAAATAGTATGTACAAAAATCTATACAGTTTAACGATTTTCATCTATAAACTTTTCAAGGTTGAAACTGAGCAAAAGATGGCCCTATAGCAACATATTCGCGACATTAGATGTTAATAAAATTGGATTCTACGAAATTTGATTAAATTTCTCTCCTTAATGATATTAGAAAGAAATGCTCTTTTAATCCTGAATAAGAGTAAAGAAAAAAATTCAAATATCAGTATGTTTTGTTGTTGTTTCTAATGCACCCCGGCTTGAAGTTCCAAACCAGGTCCATGTAGGCTTCGAGCTGAAGTGTGCGGCTCTGATTTCAATAGCACCACAAGGGTCGGAGTCCGTCTTAGCTACACAGTCCAGTCACATTAATGTGACCACCTGTCAAAATCCAGAATAACCACCTTTCGCAGAGCTCCTCTCTGCGAGACGTGCAGGAAGAGAGTCAATTAGGTTCCTGAAAGTGTTCACTGGGATGTTGAGCCATGCCGACTCCAGTGCAGTGGCCAGCTGCGTTAGGTTACGCGGGTGAGGATCCATGGTGCGAAAAACCCGATCGAGGTGTTCCCACAGATTCTCGATTGGGTTCAAGTCCGGGGAATTTGCTGGCCAAGGGAGTACGGTAAACTCCTCCTGGTGCTTTTCGAACCATGCACTTACACTGCGAGCTTTATGACACGTTGCATTGTCCTGCTGGTAGATGTCATCATCTTGAGGAAAAACAATTCGCATGTAGGGGTGAACATGGTACGCAATGACAGATGCATACTTGTGTTGATCCATCGTGCTTTCCACAATGATGAGTGAACCCAGAGAATACCACGAAAACATTCCCCAGACCATACTGATCCCTCCTCCAGCTTGGACCCTTCTGGCAATTACGCCAACGTGCATCTCTCCGATGGAGCATAAAACGTGATTCATCGGAAAAAGTCATCTGTCTCCACTCAGTGGAAGTCCAGTTGCGGTACTGGCGTGCAAATTCCAGCCTTCGTCGCCGATGAACTGCTGTTCATCGGCAACGAAGTATGGTGCAGCAAAGCTTCAGCATAGGTGCATTAACCAGGCGTCTGCTGCAGAGGCCCATACGCAGTAACGTTCGCTGAACCGTCGTTGTGGAGACACTGTTGTGGAGACCCCTTGTACATCTGGACTGTCAGTTGCTCAACGGTTGCACGTCTATTCGCAAGAACGCATTTCCGCAGCTGTCGTTCACTTCTGCCATCTATGGCCCGTGGTTCACCACATTTGCCACGTCGCTGATTTTGGATAGTGCCATTTTGCCATGCACGGTATACTTTTACCACGGTGGCCCGAGAACAGTTTACAAAATTAGCCGTTTCGGTAATGCCTCCACCCTTGGCCCGAAAGCCAATGATCATGCCCTTTTGGACGTCGGATAAATCGCTCCGTTTCTGCATGACTGCAAGAACTGAAATGTTTTCCAAATGCCTAGAACACACTTTATATATCCACCAAATTTGCTGATGACACGTGCCTTCTGCGATTGGTTATTTAACGTTGACGTCAAAAGTAGGCGGTGGTCACATTAATATGACTGGACTGTGTAGTTGCCACTTCGCTTTTGACCGAGCACCCTATGGGTGACATCTTGGGGAATCGTACCCCCTCCCACCCTCTCTGACCTCTTAGAGAGACTTTCCAGTCTACTAATTTAATATGCCCATATCCGGCCTAGACATGGACATATTTAATGGCACATGTCGGGATTCGATCCGAGCACCCTCAGCACTGTAAGGCAGCACGGTACCGCAAGGCTACCTCGAGCACTCAGAATGTCTTTCTCAAGCCTATCGACAACAAATGTATCCATACACAGTACTATTTTTCAACAGTTCCTTTACTTGCAAACAGTTAATCAGTTAAATGCATACAGATTCTATATATTTAAAATACCCGCACATATATCCTTTTCACAGGGTCTCTACGAGTATAATATACAGTAATATGCTAAATAATAGGGGAAGTCAACACATTGAGTGCCGAAACAATATCACGAGTATTTAACGTAGGATTACGTTCCTCCCTAACGTTTCTCCGGAAAGCAAAATTTCAGACGCTAAAACCATCCATACCTCGCGAGTTATAATTTTGGCAGAGCGCCAAACCCAGTCTGTATCGCTTGGGCAATCAGTAAACAGTTAAACCGAAAAGTACCAAAATGCGTCAAAATTTTGACATACATATATGTATATATACAGGTAGGCCTCCTACAGCACGGCATCTTACAACACGGTTTCGCTCTAACACTATAGGATAAATTGCGGGAACCCTCGTATAACACTGCAACCTGTAATACGATTTCACTATATCACGATAAAAAAATTGCGAAAACCTTTTTGTACAACACTGTACTTCTATAGCACTAGATAACATGATTTTTGTTTAACACATTTAAAAACTAAATTACCTTAAAATAATGACGGGAAGGAATAATGAACTATAGTGGCTTTACATGGAAATGTATAAACAAATTATAATTTATTCATTTATAACTCTATAAAATTTCAAGGCCTAATCTTAGCTGAAAATCTTGAATCATTTTTCCTGAATGCAGACCCTTTCGCCGAAAGAAGCCGAAAATTCAAAAGGGAGCTGCAAAATTGTCTATCTCCATACCGTGAAATCTACAATGACCTTGTAAGAACCAGCAAATAAACCAAAATTACTGAATTTTTATAGGGGATAGAAGGTACAAAAAATCTAAATGAAGAAAAGGTTCTGAAAGTGAAGGTGATATTGTTCAATCGCAAAAAACGTTCTCGTTTGATTGTGCTGAGCAGTGATGAGGAAATTTATTAAATTAAGGTCGTATTAAATGAAAATAATATTTTTTTCGTTACTTTTCGTTTTGTGTTATACATACATTTATATTTTTAATAAAAATTAAGTTGCTTATATGGAATTTAAAAAAAATGTTTGTTTTTACGTTTGTTATATATATATATAAAAAATGTTTGTTTGTTTTAACACAAACTAGCTAAATTGTTCGTAAAAAATTTCTTGGCAATATTTCCTCTTATGGCCCTGAAAAGTAACTGAGAAGTGATTCACCAAAGGGCAACTAGGCACATGAGTAAAAAAGGTTCAAGACACAAAATTTTACTTTTTTATTCACCAGCATTTTGTAGTGATTTTGAATCTTCTAAATGTCTCTTTATGTGAAAATATTTAAGCATATAAAAGCACTTGAACAATTCGAAATCCTCTAACAAAAAATTGAAAATCTAAATTTTATCTTTTTATTTATGCGCGTTTCCTAGTGATTTATCATCTTCTAAATGCGTCTGTATATGAAAATATTTTTATCATATAAAAATACTTCAGCCATTTGAAATTTTCTTCTAAAAAATTGAAAATCAGAATTTCAAGCAAATTTAGATTTTAAAATATCTTTTGATCGAAAGGTCTATTTGGTTAAAGTTTCACTTTTATGCGTTGGAATGGTTACAAAGCAATTTGACTTCAGTGTTTCAGAAAATTTTATTTTAAAAATTTTAAAACTTTAAAGGAGAAAAAAATAAATTTTTTCAGATAATTTTTTTTTACCGGGAAAAATATTTTCTGAATTTTTACTCTAAATAAAAAATCTTGAATACAATTTAATGACAGTAGAACGAAGAAATTGTGTGACAATTTCATAGAGATAACTTGCGGGAAATTTTAGATATATTCTTTAAAAATTGGCGAATCCCGTGAGAAAAATTACATTCCAAAATAAACAGATTCAAAGCACAGATGTACAGTTGATGGGTAAGCGTAGAGAAGAGTACAGTATAACAATGGTGAATCTGTGTAACGTTATGGCAAGAAATCGTCGTTTTCTGTTATTTGATTTTACAAAATGTAAGGTTTACATAAGATTCGATTCACAAGAATCGAACATTTAAGTGAATAAATTAAAGAAGCCGCTTGAGATACAGCCCAGTAGGTAGGGAGTTGAATTCGGAAATAATTCAAACAAAAGTGGAAACTTTTTAATCACTTTATTTTAGGTCAAATATGAATATCCTGAGTTTTCCTCCTCCGCCGAGGCGAGCGCTGGTGGTTACGTAAAAAAATTGGGTGAAAAAGATGTATTTTTTCAGTTTTTTCAAAATAAATTAAAACTGGGTCATCCAATCAAAGAAACAGTAATGCAAAATTTTTTTAGCATTAAATTCCGCGTAAAATGAGTACTAATACATAAAAATTACTTCGCTTGTAAGGTTACTAGCTTCTCCCGAAGTTGCCGTCATTTTTTCAACTTTTGCTAGTAAGGGCGATTTTCGCTATACCTGCGTTTTTAGGGGAAATAGGCAGGGGGGGGGGATCCCGGAATCGGAAATAATTCAAACAAAGGTGGAAACCATTTTAATCACTTTATTTTAGGTCAAATATGAATATCCTGAGTTTCCCCCTCCGACGAGGCGAGCGCTTGTAGTTAGGTCAAAAGACATGCGCTAGGTTCAGGGTGACCAGTCACCCCACCAGATCGTCTTCCAGTAACTGCCAAGTTGCGATTTAGTACGGTTTGTGCCCGCTGTTGTTCCGTGTTTTTCCTTTTGCTTACGTTATTATTTCATTTCTCTACTTAACGTGTCTCACAAAGTGTTGTTATCAGTACCAACAATGTCAGACCTTTGTCCAGTTTATGCAGAAACATTTGAAGAATGTGAGACGATAGAAAGAGGGGTTAAACATTGATAGAATACAGCAAAAAGAGAGGTGATGGTAAGCATAATCTTTTTTAAAACTATACGACTGTCAAAATTCATGTCAAATGCCAAAAGTCTTACACAAGAGAAAATCCATAGTTGCTCCAACAAAAGCAAGTATTAGTGGTGCTGGTGCTCGACGATCTAAAATACCAACATGCAGTTTCCAAAAGGACTGTTTTTAGTGTGCTGAAAAGGCATCAGAAGATTTTCAGAAAAATAAGAAATAAGAAAACCAAAAGCAAAACGTGACCGAGTAAGTTTTGTTACAACCTCTGAATTATTAAAAGATTTCAAAGGACCTAATCCGTCTGAAAAAAAATCTCTCAAGAGAAGACAGATGGAAAAATATGGCGATGACATCATTATTACAGCAGGATACAATAGACTACCCATTATATGTTTTCGTAACACTAAATATAAAATTTTGAGCGCAAGTTGGTATGGATCTCGAAAAAATTTATGAACAAGAAGAGCATTGTTAAAGTTGCTGCAGATATAATAAGGGAATACATAAGAATCAAGGTGTACGACATGGATAAGTACCCTGATCAACACAATTTCTTGGAGAATGCTGAGCAGAATATTCCTGAATCATTGCAGTATCTCCTAAATTCAATTATCAGGAAAAGCAAACATGGAAAGGAAAATAGAAAATGGAAAACCAAGGCAATTGCAATTTCACACTCAATGATTTCTGCAACAAGGCCAAGAGTTTTTATCAAGAAAATATGGTTCTAAAGATTAAATATGTATAGCTCATGCACTAGGCTTTTGCTGTTCTTACGATGAAGTCAGAATGTTTGAAATGTCTTGTCTACAGCATCCAAGAAGCAGTGCATTGCGTGGGTCCTTCTCCCAATTTGTTTTTGATAACGCAGATATCAATATAGATACTTTAGACGGATCAAACACATTTCACGCAATGGGTGGAATTCAGTGCATAACCCCCCCCCCCCCTTCTCTTTCTTCACAAGGCCCAATCGCAAGAGTGGGAGTGATGCCAAATGCTGGGATTGTAGGGAATTATGATGCTATCCCATTGTCCCATTGTCACCTTTTCAGAGGAGAACAACACTGAGTAGCAT
This sequence comes from Dolomedes plantarius, assembly GCA_907164885.2. Classification (NCBI taxonomy): domain Eukaryota; kingdom Metazoa; phylum Arthropoda; class Arachnida; order Araneae; family Dolomedidae; genus Dolomedes; species Dolomedes plantarius. Next base: position 173,544,762 of record OU015491.1, on the reverse strand, counting down.
CATTATTGAAGACCTTGGTAAAATCAATTATGCAGTTGAAGTTTTACCAAGTGATTTGATGTGGATTTATAAAAAATGGCAATGCGATGAGACCCCAGGTTGGAATGGCTTTATGGAAGACATTACATGTACAAAACAATACTGTAAATCGCAAATTATGTTTCTTCCTTTCATCAATTCTCCTACCTCAAACTATGACACCGTGTACCGTGCTCTTGTTAGTGCAGCTGCTAATGAATGTAAAGATATAGAATAAAATAATAGAGCAGAGCCATTGTTTTGTGACCATCAATCAGCCCTTTTACTGGAAAACTCGGGAAATCATTTATTTCCTCAAGTTCCGTAGAATCTGAGCTTGGGTCCGTAACTGTCCGTTTGGGGGGCATTCATCTACTTATGTCCTTCATGGAAGCAGTATGATACATCATGTATGGCAGTGAGTTGCAGGACTTATTGAGCATTGTCTATGCTCGGGCATCAATTCAGAAACTGATGTCGGGTCATGCATATTCGAGAGCTGTCAGGGCTCACATGATGTGCCACTTGGCAATTGCAAAGATCGTTCTTTTGAAGATTGACATTTCAGATGAAGAGCGAGATGCCATCAGTGACGTAGACTGTTCCCTTTCTCAATCAGATACTTCTGTACAAAGTATTGCGCAGAAGTTTACTCAGAGATTTGGAGAGCTGGAAAATAATGGACCTATCGCAAAACTATGGGTGTGATATTTTCTAATGGTAACGTTGATAAAGCAATTCATCCAAGCAGAGAGAAGTGGAGACTGGAAGCTACATCTACTTTGTGTGAAAAGAATGCTGCCTTACTTCAAGTGGCCATTTTTTGTACGCAAAGTCTGTAACACTGTACTTGCTGGACATGCTTGCCTAGCAGAATAAGCTGACTCTTACAGAGTACAAGAATTTTGTAGAAAATGGCTTTTTTACTATTCGGCGTTATGAAAAGTACTCATTGAACCCAGAATTAAATGCTCCACAACATTTAGTTTGAGCTATTTTTTCTTCAAACAGGTACTTTCCCTGAAAGACACAATTATACCGAAAATCGCACTTACCAGCAAAAGTTGAAAAAATGACGGCAACTTCGGGAGAAGCTAGTAACCTTATAACTGGAGTAATTTTTATGTATAGATACTCATTTTACGCAGAATTTAATGCTCTAAAAATTCTGTACTAAGGTTTCTTTGATTGGATGAACCGGTTTTAATTTATTTTGAAAAAACTGAAAAAATACCTCTTTTTCACTCACTTTTTTTACGTAACCATCAGCGCTCGCCTCGGAGGAGGGGGAAAACTCAGAATATTCATATTTGACCTAAAATAAAATGATTAAGAAAGTTTCCACCTTTGTTTTAATTATTTCCGATTCCGAGATATTTTCCCCCCTGCCTACTGGCCTAATATGCTAATTTCAAGGCATATGCGGTTAGTATAAATACCAAGCAACTAGATTAAAAAGGGATGAAGTGTTAAGGGGGTGAGAGGAGATGAAAGAAAGTGAAAGGAGTTTTGCGAGTTTAGTGGTGTTTTAGCTAGGTTGAAGCTAACCTACGAGAGTTCGTATTAGACGAAAGTTATTTAGTGTTCGGTGGGCTAAAGTTTACGTAGCAGCACTGCTGGTTTGACGTTCAAGTATTGTGAGTATTTCAAACTGATTTTCTTTGCAACGTGTCTATACTAAAAAAATATGCCTTGCATGATTGTTATATATATCTCGTACTAGTAGTACGTATGCTTATGTTGAAAAGCAAAGTAATATGTGTCACTTTGAAATAAATGTTTATTAATTTAGAACTGTGTTTGAATCTAATTCATTAGAGTGCCACTTCAAATTATATACAACCAAGTAAGGGTAGAACTGCTAATTCTCTATAAATGTTTAGAGTGCGTTTTAAGCACAGGAGATAATAAAATGCATCCTTTGAGAATTTTGTGCCCTCCTTCAAATACGAGGGATGGAACTTTAATACTGGTAAAACTGTTGTAGAGACTCTACGCAGCAGAATCCAGGAAACCAGCTTACACAACACGCAGGTCACATACGTGCCATACCTCAGAGTGAATGCGCTCTTCCCACAAACATCACACGCCTGCACAGTGACAGAGTGAACACAGCCATGTTTTAGTTACCGGTGTATCGTACGAAATAATGCATTGCATCGTACTGATGAAAGGAAAATGCTTGTGCGCACACTATGGCTGATGTGTTTGCTCGCTGGGGCTGGGAAGTGCTCTACCATCCCCCATATTCCCCGGACTTAAGTCCCCGCGACTTTGATCTCATCCCCAAGATGAAGGAACCACTCCGCGGATTCCACCAGAGATTCTGTAAGCTGTAGACCGCTCCATTAGAAGAATCAATAGATCAGGTGGTTCCAACGGCATCCTGCAGCTTCCAGAACGTTAGCAACGGGTGTTAAACAATGCTGGTTACTACTTTGAAGGGCTATAAGAGTTTCACCCCTGTATCTCTTCTGTATACATTATACATACTTAGTTGCCACTATTAAAGTACCATCCTATGTAAATAAAAACGTGTCTTTGGTACAAAATAAGTAAAACATTTATTAATAAATTTCATGATATGTTTAGTTTATTTGGATCCGAGGTATCAAAGTGGTAGCGCATTTGTTTTCGGACTGGGGATGTCCTTTTCAACGAATTTCGACGAATGCCATTAAATATCCTTGTGTCTAGGCCGGATATAGGCAAGTTGAATCAGTGGACTGGATTGTGCTTCTATGAGTCTGTGGGCGGGAAAAGGTGCGAGTCTCCCAGATATCGCCCCTGTGGTTAGCTCGGTCAAAATTGAACTGGCACTAGGAGGTGATCATGATTCACCTGTATGGCGCCTCCAGTGAAAGCAACCAACGTTTCTCGCGGATAAAGTGTGAATTAATGAACAACTCCACTTTTTTAAAAAATGGAGTTAGCCTCACTTTCATGTTCATACAAGTCATTTCTATCTTATTTTAAGATTGGTACGCCTCCAGATTATTTCTGCTGCCAACAAGAGGGCACGAAAAATCAGACTTCAGCAATCATTTTTCAAAACTCATTAGACTTTAAGGCTCTGAATTTCAAAAGGAGCAAAATTTGGCCCACTATTCAAATAAGTGCTGGCTTTTTAAGCCAGCAAAAGGTTTTCGCAGATTTGTTAAAGCTGCAAGCCATTTCAAGATTCTTTTATCCATTGTGAAGCGTTGTGAAGGGGAATAAGAATTAAGAAAGGGTCAGCTATAAAAATTGGATACGCAGAGGAAGGGTAGATTCAGGAGTTAGCCGTATAGTGGTCAGCATAAGAAAAGGCCATTTATATAAGTTTAAAAGATTGTTAGAAAAAGGAAACGTACGCAATAAAAATATATTTATGGTAGAGAGGGGAAGGTTTGGAAATAGCCGCCGCTCCCATATAAAGGCCCCATAAGAAAAGGCTCATCGCGGTTAGTTAAAAGGCCCCATGATAAAAGAGTTGCGTTGGACGAGGGTCAGTCGAAAAAGCCCCTTTAGAATAAGGAATAAGAATTGAAAGGAGTATAGTGGAATTTACGCAACAGCAGCAGTATTGTCGGACCATGGTAAGGAAAAAATGTTATAAAACTGACCAGGTGTTAGAAAATAAAATATAAGAAAAATGTAGGAAGGAAAAGGGGAAAACGTGAGGAAAGTAGACCCAATGAGGTTTGTGAAATTTAATAAAGAAAATATTATAGCCACTAGAAAAAGGTTTTAAGACGTAGGTGGAGTTTATGTGGAGAAGAAAATATTGTGATTGGAAGGTGAAAACATGTATGCAAAAAGTTGAGATAAATATTAAGGGGTAGAAATGATACAGAGATAGAGAGAGAGTGAAGATTAGACGAGATTCTTTCGCAGTGAGGAAAGGGCCTTCGGGCCCCGTTCTGGGGTAGGGTTCTCGAACCGCCCTGCGGAAAAGATGGAACCATGTTAATGTTCCCGTAGCAACGCCGAATTGGGGTAAGTCAGTCTCTACATTTATGTTGGTTTTGGCAGTACTATTTTAAGATTTAAATTTAAATTAAAATCCCTTAAATGAAACATACCTTTACATGTTAATCAGGTGAAGACCCAATTTGTTATTTGAAAGAATATTAATCATTTTAGCACATTATTTATTTTTCATGTAGTTATTTGAATAATCATTTTAATACTGTATAATTTAATTGTTTATGTGTGTAATAAATATTCGTTGTTAATTTGTAAATATTGGTCCTCATCATTTATAAAAACATTTAAGTGGTGTCTATCTTCTGTACAGTGTTTACATGCTGGGGAATTAGTAAAAGAACCTGGGAAATTTTAACTTTTAATATTTAATACTTTTAATCGCCTTTTCCACCCAGCATAAGGTCTTCATATATAGTTTATTTACGATCAATCTAAATTCACGTTCGATATTTTTTTAAATAATTAATAATATAAAAAGTTCTCTAATTGAAAAAGGCAAATTCATAAATTGGTAATAATAAATTCATAATATTAAATTCATAATATTAAATACTTACTAAGTTATGATTGTAGAACATAATACGTTAGTACGGGAATTTTAAAAAAATGGTATGGTGTACACATATTTTGTGAATTCATATTATTTTATCTTGCATATATGGTTGCATCACATTGCGTGGGCATGTGATGCGTGCACTGTCACTTTTAGAGCTTGAAACAAATGTATATATGCCATGCATCCCCTGTCATTCGAAACTAAAAGGTGGAACAATTATTAACTACTTAACATTATATATATATATATATATATATATATATATATATATATATATATATATATATATATATATATATATATATATATATATATATATATATATATATATATATATATATATATATATATATATATATATATATATATATATATATCATTGTTCAGGTCTAATTGGAAAAAAATTGGACTGTAAAGTCTATGTAAAGTACACATCTTTAATTTATAACAGTACCATGCATTTTTCATTATTTAACGATTATTAGATATGTTAGATGAATCTAATGGTATAAATTTAACAAATTGTACTCGACATTATTTTAAAATTTAAAAAACCTGTTACAAACGAATATATTATTACAATCCTCCAAACACGTAAAAGTAACACGTATGTGGGCCCGTGAAAGTAAATTCTCCAAATTAAACGTATTTATCATTCAAACTAATTAACAACCTGGCAAACACTTCGTAAATATTTTGTTCTCTTGGAGATATACCTAAACAACTAATCACCCTGAAACATTATTTTCCTATTCAGTATATTGCACCACTGCCAACCGTGGCTGAATCATAAAAGAAATACACTCCGCCTATAATTTCGCATTATACTATTTACTTTTCAGGTACTGACATCAAATATTAAAATGAGTGAAACACGTAAAATAGAAAAATGAAAAAATAAGTAAAAAAAATACGCGCAATAACATCACAAACCTTTCAGTGGCCCATCATGGAAAATGCTTCGGTTGTATGTCTGCAAAGTCATTCATCATGCCGTTTATATTTCTCCAGCAGTGATGTATACATACGCGGACGGATATTTTTTTCTTCTTTTTTTCGCGTGATTTATGATCTCCATAAGTTCACGCAAAGCCTGCCACTGTGTGTGCGTGTTTGAGCGATTCTTTCTTTCTCCTTTTTTTTTTTTGATAAGTGGAGAGACGTCACAGTTTTTTGATGAATTGTTTTCGCCACTCCCCAAAAGGATAATCCATATTTTCTCGATTTTCTTGTAAATGGAGAGCTCCGCAAATTCCGAAGTCTTTTATCTACGTTTCTGACATGTCTTTATTCGGAAAGTGAGATCGGATTTGAATAAATGAATTCTTTTTTCCTGCTATATCTGCAACTGTGTGTCTCTTTTTTTTATAATTTTGATTTATGGAGGTAAATATTGAATTATTATGAAAGTTCACGTGCAAGTTGTGCGAATAATATTTCAATACTATTCAAGGACATGCAAAGTTGGATTTAGTTTAATATTATAATGTAGACCTGATTCTGCCCAGTATCCACAACTTAGCCGATATACGTGTTGTCCAATATAAGTCACCCTTTGTGAAGCTGAAGCCATAATCTTACGCCCATTAACCTATCTTTCACTTAATTTATGATACATTTTTCCACCACAGTTCACTTTACTTATGCCGATATATGAGTTGTCCAATTAAGTCACTCTTTGTGAAGCTGAAGCCATAGTCTTACGCCTATTAGCCTATCTTTCACTTTACTTATGACAGATTTTTCCACCACAGTTCCCTTTTCCTATATATGAGTTGTCCAATATAAGTCACCCATTGTAAGACTGAAGCCTTAGTCTTACGCCTATTAGCCTATCTTTCAGTTTAGTTATGATAATATGTCTTTCTTCGGAGTCTCATATGTCTTCCATAGGTGCATACATAATCTGATACTTAAACATCGACGATCCTTCTGATTAAAAAAATCAAACGTTTTGCTGTTTACCACGAATTCTGCATTTTGAGCAAATGCCGGACGTATCAACTTAATGTCAAGGGTCTCTGAGTTTTCCAATATTCCTGTAGCGTTTAAGTGAAATTACTAACTGCTATGCATGCGCCCAAGAGATCAGCCGTCTTCGGATGTCCTGAGTTACATAGAATAGAATTTCAGGAATCAACCAGATCTCTATGATGGAGATAAACGCAAAGAAAATAGAGACTAGTCAAAAAATCTAAAGCTGACAACATCCGGGCTCCGGAATGCAACTTGGCAGATAGAGATATTTACCTCACGGACACTTCAAACCTGTTCGTTTACACGATTGTTCAAATTTAAATTTAGATACTCACTTCAGTATCCTTGTTGTTATGAGTCTAGATGAATGGAAAGCCATTCGCATTTTTATTTTCTGAGGTCAATGGCATTATTTTTGTCCATGAAGTAATTTCTGTTGTAGCCTTGTATTTTATAACATAGTGTGATGTTTTGAAAGAAAATTTTCCCACTTGAAACTTTAAAATCAAAATAAATTCTCATACGTGGATAGTCTGGTATTGACGATTGTAGCATAATACCTGTATGAAATGAAGATATGGAATCGGAAAGAGGACTCCTCTGTTGAAGTAGAAGCCAAGGAGTGGGAATAGTCAGAGAGCTTCGTTATTGCCTCCATTTTACCATCAAAACAAGTTGTAAAATATCCTCTGGCAGGTAAAAATTTTAAAAAATGCTGGGGATTCCGGAACTATTCAACCGTTTAAAAGGCAATGGTACAAATTTGTTCAAGCCACGTCATATTTCATCAGTTTCATATTAAACTCAAAGTTAATTTCCTAATCTAGAAATGTATATATACACTCATGTCCATAAATTAAGGATAATTCAGAATTACACGGAAATTGAACTCTAAAGTAAAAATTAAACCTGTAGAATTATCACACACATCTTCAAGAATAATATGCAAATTACAGGAAGCCACCAGATGACGCCGATAATACGTCACAATGACAAGAGTGTAAGAAAGGGGTATATAAGAAATGGTGGCAAAGAAGTAAAATTGTTCACAAGCGTTCTGTAAGCCGCTAAGTGCCATAACCGAATAATTATGACACAGAGGAAGCATGTGGATGATTTTTTACGTGGTAGAATTATCTACCGCCTGGAATGTGGGCGTACTCAGATGGAAATATCCGAGGAACTTGGAATTGCCCAAAGTGTCATATCTAGGCTTTGGCAACGATTCCAAGACGATGGAAATGTCAGTAGACGTTACAGTACAGGTTGCCCCCGAGTTACAACGCCGAATGAAGACCGGTATTTGGAAGAAACTGCCAAAAAAAGCAGATGGAGCACAGCATCCGACCTGTCTCGTCAGCTATCTGCAGCCACGGGTACCACAGTTTCAAAGCAAACCGTGTACAGACGTATATATATATTGGCCTATATGCTTGCAAGCCTGCCAGATGTGTTCCACTCACGGCAACTCGCTGTAGGCAGCGATTAGCCTGGAGTAGAAAACAGGCAATGTGGACATCGTCACAGTGGGCTTGTGTGATGTTTTCCGACGAGTCCAGGTTTAGCTTGCAGTCTCATTCACGTCGGACATTCATATGGAGAACGTCAGGTACCCGTTACCACCAAGACAACATCATTGAACGACACCATTTCGGTGGTGCAGGATTGCTCGTTTGGGGTGGAATTATACTGGGCTCCAGAACAGATCTGCATGTTCAAATCGGAATCATGAACGGCCACATTTATCGGGACATCATTCTGGAACAACATGTACGTTTGTTTAGGGGTGCCATGGGCGCAGAATTTGTGTTTATGGACGACAACGCCCGTCCTCACCGAGCAAACATCGCAAACGAATGCTTTCAATCTGAGTATATAACCCGTATGGAATGGCCAGCATTCTCACCTGACTTAAATCCGATAGAGCATGTGTGGGACAAGCTTGGACGACGAGTTGCAGCCCGTCAACCACCTCCAACATGTGTACCGGAACTTGGGAGAGCATTGCTTGCTGAGTGGAGTAATGTTCCCCAAGATTAGCTCGATAATTTGATACTCAGCATGCCTAGGCGTTGTGCGGACTGTATTTCATCGCATGGGAGACATACAACGTATTAACCATCATACAAACCATATAATATTAAGTTTTTCCAAAGGAGATATTTTTTACAATTGCTCCAGAGAGCAAAAATCGTAGTTTTTATGAATGGTATCATACATACACCATCTTTTTTGTTCTTTATCTTTTGTTTAATAAATGGGCTTTATGAATAAGTCACGTTTGTTTGGTTTCTGAACCTTTATTTGCCGGAGCTGGCATTATCCTTAATTTATGGATATGTATATATATATATATATATATATATATATATATAGTCTCACTGGTTTCCTTACCACTTTCCCACCTGTGGGCTACTTGAGATTGGATATGAACGCAGTGAAACCTCTTTATCCGGCCCTCGTTGATCCGGATCACATTTGTAGACATTATTTTTATTAATGATCAACATAGACAAAAATTGTTAACTATGATAGCAAGAACGTAACTACAAGTACGCCAAATATTCTCTTTTTAGTTTGATTCAATGTACAATTCCAACATAGAATGTATAATAAATAAAGGTAATAAAATGCTTTGTGTTGAGTTTCAGAAACCTTTACCAATTCTTTGTTAAGAAATGACGTGAAAAGTTATTTTTATATTTTTTAATGTCTTGTAAACAATACTATGTAATTTTGTTACAAAACATAGTTTTCTATCGTAATATACGGTAAGTCTGCTTAGTTGAGGATTTTGTTTTGTTTATTACCCGGATTATCCGGATTTTCTATTGTCTGGATTTCCTATGGTCCCAGTTAGTCCGGATAAACGGGGTTTTACTGTACATTTGATTCCAACTATGTAGGATATATATACGAACCCTGAACTTTTACAATGACAAATTACTTATGCAACACACACATACACACTATATATATATATATATACAGAAGGTCATTCTCACTTTATGGAAACGATGTTATAATTTATTTTTGGCGTTTGCATTTTGAGATAAAAAATTGGCAACTTCAGAACAATTGATAACTTCAGAATACTGTTTTGTTTTGATTGGAATGTAAAAAATACATTATAGAAGATTTATTTTGAAAATGGTTCCTAAAAAGGATAGATGGCTCGAAGGTTACGTAACTCTGCTTTCCGAGGGGAAATATTCGTATCAACAAATTATAAAGCGGTGCAAAATTGCAGTTATGGCATTTCAAAAAAATGTATTTATAATATATTAAATTTGAAAGGTAAAAAACGTATAACTGATAGTAAAAATGAAAACATGATCGTGAAACCTTCTCCTAAGACTGTTCGAACGCAGGTAAATATCAAGAAAGTGAAATGTTTGATCCTAAAAGAAAATTCGCCGACTCAAATATCCATTGCATCGAAACTAGGAATGTCTTCTGGCACTGTAAGTAAATCATTCATAAAGATTTTAAGTTAAAAAAGATGTTTAAACCTAAAGTTCACCAGCTTTTGCCAAAGCATATTGCTGAAAGAAAAACAAATTGTAGAAAATTATATGAAAAATTGAGATACTGAAAAATGGAAATTTGGGGTAACACTCGATGAGGCATAGGTGTATTTAAGTGACTGTAAAAAAAAGTTCAATTTTCTGTTGCTCAACTGACGGGAATGACCGTACGAAATGGCATCGTCAGAGTACAGAAAAGTTCCCAAAGGGATTCATGATAGTTGCAGGATCCTATATATAATAGCCGTTGTCTCTGTATGACACTTCCGGGCTGTACTCATCTTTCAATTGAAGCCCTCAGTAAACAAACCGCCGGTTAGGCTTAATTTCAATTTCAGATGTGGATCAGCATTTTTACTTACCTAAAAACAAATATCTTCTCCATCAAATAACGTTTGTTCAGCCTATTTCTCTATAAAACATTCAGAACTAAAAAAAAATTGGATGTTTTTAGCTGTTATATTTAACAGTTTTTAAAAATCTGTTTACTTTTGCGATGAATTCTGAAAGTAAACAAACTTGAATGTGAATGAATCGCGTAGTGAACTGTAAAAAAATGGATGGCAGTCTACTACTCCAATCGCATGAAAAACTAAATAAACAAAAAATAATGATAGGGTTTGCTTTTACAAGGTGTGGATTAAATGTAATATTTTAGATAATTCGGGATATTTTTTAACTTTCATATACTTTTTCCATTATGACGTCATTTTTAGTATTATGACGTCAAAATGACGGGTTGGATGGCAGTCTACTACTCCAATCGCATGAAAAACTAAATAAATAAAAAATAATGAAAGGGTTTGCTTTTACAAGGTGTGGATTAAATGCAATATTTTAGATAATTCGGGATATTTTTTAACTTTCATATACTTTTTCCATTATGACGTCAAAATGACGGGTTACCTACTAGTTTTGTTATAACGGCAAATAAAAAATAAAAAAAGTCTCAAGTAAAGCCAAAATTAATTCACTCTACTATCTGCAAAATATTTTAGAACAAAATTTCGAAGAAGGAATTCCAGCCTTATATCGAAAGGACATTGATAAAGTTGAGTGAAAAGTTTAATGAAATACCTGTAAAATCACCTGATGTTTCTCCAATGGACTTTTTCGCTTTTGGTTTATTAAAACGAGCCCTAGGAAAACGGCATCCAAGAACACTGAACGGACTTTGGAAAACGGTCCAAGAGGAATGGGGTAAAATTGACATGACAGTACTAAGAAAAAATTTACTTTCAAGGAAAATTCGAGATAGAGCTATTGCCAAGAACCATGGCTATCATACAGAAGTAAATCGCCGCAAAAATAAGGCATTTATACATAAAACTTAACTATCAAAATCGTTTTCATAAAGTGCGAACGACTTTCTGTATATATATATATATATATATATATATATATATATATATATATATATATATATATATATATATATATATATATATATATATATATATATATATATAATGGTGTATGTGTGTGTGTACAGAGAGAGGGGGATAGAGGAGTGTTCATAATGCGTAAAAATGATAGCAAATTTAGACCAGACATACTCTACCTGCGGCTCACCAAGCTTTTAAGTGCGACCCGAAACACATCCATTATGATGTAGGTGCTTCTGTAAACATAATTTTGAAAATGAAAGCCTAAAAAAGACAAGACTGTCAAAAATGTTCCCGCCCGGTGCTCACGTTGTTCACAACAACGCATCTTTGTGAATCATCCTATTCTAAACGGAAATATGTTAAGAACGTATATTGAAATCGGGTTACTGATTATTTCTTTGGTGACGTACCATTGAGAGTAGCATGTAGCGAGTATAAACTTGCTTTGTGTAAAATAGTCAAAAATTTGTTTTAACATTAAAAGTCACACTAATTTTTAAATAAACGGTTAGATATTTAAAAAGTAATGTGTGACAAAATTCAAAACATTTAGATTTTGAGTTTTATGTTTTGCATCGTTCTGTTATGAAGTATAGTAAGTGTACAATATTTCGACCCGCGTAACGTAACAAACATATACATGTGGCCCGAGAAAAAAAAATTTGAGTATGGCTGATCTAGTCTGTAATTTTTATTCATATACGTATAAAACTATCCGCAGGCGTGTGTACGTGAGAGAATTTTTCCATCCTATAGCCACTGAATTATTCCCTAATTTCAACCATTTATATTCCTTTCTAAATCCTTAACCCTTGTCTATGATGCCTTTAATGATGCGATCTAAAGGGTACTGAAACTTCTGTTCATTTCGCACACTTCCAATTACTGCACACGTAAAAAAAATGGAAAGGAGACGAATAAAAGCATTGGAGTGGCAACAATAGTATAATTTTAAATGTTTTATAGCAGTGGTCACGTAGATCCTATGACCAAATGGACTTTTTCCCTCCCTCTTTTTTGTTCTTTTTTCCTGAAACAAGTTAAAAAATTGCAATTTCATGTGACAAACTTAAGAAACTCTAGATTGAAAGAGATTTAGTACGGATTAGCAATATCCGGTCTTATTTCTCCGAGAATTCAGTTATTTACAGCATTTTTGTTAGTACTTGAAATGTTAATTTCTCCTTCTTCACACTAGCGTATATTGTTTGTCTACGCCCATGGGAGAAATGTTGCTTGAACTGTCAAAAGAACTTCTGAATGAAAATGTGCCGTCTGTAACTGACGGTCCTTTAATCGTTTTCATAATTAGTTGTTGTTGTTGTTGCTTATGACCCTTGACCGACATGTAACATCAGATCAAGTCCCAAAGGCAATGGGCGATGAAGGTGCGGCTCCGGGTTTTAATAGCACCACAAGGGTAGGAGTACGACTTGGCTAAATGACCGGTCCCGTAATTTTGAACCGAGTCAAGTGACGAGACCGGAACATTTTCACCCCGCACCCCCAGCGGTAAATTTGAGAACTTAAAGGACATTGTAGCCACGCCCTATTTTACGTGCCCCGGCCACCATTAGTGAACACGGCGGTAGATTTGCAGCGACGAGCATCGACGTTCAGATCACTGGCCCGCTGCTCTTGCCAACTGGGCTACCGCGCCCTCATTATTAGTTTTTTCCCCCAACGCGGCAAACATTTTGTCCTGAGGACATTAGCCCATCCCCAATGCGATTTTGTTGGAACCTCTATCATGAGTGCACCAAGCAGGTGAACTAAGGGCTTGTTCACATAGTTTTCACATTGGCTTGTTCACATTGTTTAAATATATTCAACCAATTACAAACCTCCAAACGATTAGCCGCGACATCGTTAAAGTCTGTGATTGGCTTAAAATATGTCAATACAAGTAACGTTGACTCTGACGAGTTCTATGTGAAGAGGCACCTAACTCTTCGAGGGGTTAGCAAAGGAAGGTCCATGCCAGGGTTCGAACCCGAGTCCACTTTTTCGGAGAACGAGACGCTAGCCACTATACGATGCGGGCGGCCGTTTGTAACACATAATACGCTCTTAGAGAAAAACAATGACGCACCAAGAAGGAGTTATCCGAATGGAACGAAAATCGGTAGATGTGATGTTCATGTACACAAAAACAAATGATTACAATTTGAGAAAAATTGGAGCATTTATTTTAGAGAAAGAGCTTCACAAAGTTAAAAAGTCAATAACGCGTTGGTTCCTCTCTGGCCCTTATGTATGCAGTTATTCGGCTTGGCATTGATTGATAGACAATTCTACTCCAGTCAGTGACATTCCAGGTCGAGTGTGCCCGCCACCACTGCAAACGGGCTTGTCTGTGTACAGAGGTCAATGCTAGTCGGCGCAAGGGCCGCCGTGAGCTCATCCTCCTTTCTCTGAGCCACCTATGAATAGTCCTTGTGGTCACTGAAGCACCAGTTGCACGTAAGATCGATGATAATGATGAATCTGTGAGTGCCGCTCTGACGATTGCTCGGTCCTCACGTTCTATCATTTCTCTAGGCCGACCGTTTCCTTCTTAACGCTGTGTGTTTAGGTGTTAATTACCTAGAAGCAATGGATGCATGCATGGGTTGGAACAAGCAAGGAATACAACGCATTGACCTTAAACATACATTTATTTGATAACCCAAATTTCCATTAACTTGTCAGAGATATTAATATTACAATCCGTTTCATATTAACAATTTTGACATAAGGTACCCAGAAGCAGAGGCAAACTATAAAGTCAAATATGATTTTTAGAGTCTATCGGAGAGGCACTTACTATAACGGATGTATGCAGCGATGATCGTAGCATCGGCGACCGGGACCCAGTATCATCTCCAGTGTAGGAACACCTTGGCGGGATATTCGCACTTCTCCAAGGCTATGGGGCAGACGTGAGTCTCCGACATCTAACTCTCAGGAACCCAATCTAAAATCCGTCTCCTTCTTTTCCCTTTGTTTCGTCCTTAGCGGAGCTTTTGTCCGTTTACAGGGGGGCCATTCTGGCACGCCCCTCACTTTCATTGGGCAGTGGGCTGTTTTTCTTTCAGTGATTCCTACCCCTAATTGGTTCTTTATTATACCGCCTCTGTCGCCTCTGTCCATTGTCTATGTAGTACCTCCCCCAAAATACTTTTATTTTGCAAAATAACTTTGATCCTTCTCATCTGATGTTTTTACTGTGGGCCATAAAATAACGACCATCCATCTTGTAAAATTTAGACTTCAGATCGCTCTCACTGGCCACTCCGACAGCTATTCTTCTATTTTTTATTGGTTTACAATCATGTATTTACCCCTGCCTCTGCATCCTTTATAATACATTCTTCATTGTCCACACACCGTGGGGAATTATACCATTTTGTTCGGCCATGGATCACTCATTCCTGCCAGCATCGTCTAATAGTGGCATCGCTCCTATCCAAATGTCGAGCGATTCGCCGATTAGACCAACCGGCTTCTTTGAGCCTAACTACACGTCCTCGCTCAAATGCTGACATATGCGCATATTGTTCGCGCACCTGTATGCGAGGCATAGTTACTGTACACATGAGTACACGGAATGAAATTCACAAAGAATTTATCACCTGGAATGGAACTTTTAAGTCTTTAATATCCAGTTGCGCAGTTAAGATGCGCTGCAGCATACCATGTTCATTCATTCATTGACTGCCAAACTTTAAAATTTTCCATTTTCCGAAACCTGTATGCATATAAATTTGTGTTCAATTTGCATTACCCCTTCTTGGTGCATCTTTTTTTTTATCTAAGAGTGTAATTACAAATAAAAATTTATTATTTAGAACGTACACCATTGGGAAAAGTTTTGGTGCTATAGTATAATGCTTTATTCACGTCATTTTACATATTAGATTATCAGACACATAACATATAAAATTAATTAAGATGCATAAACAATCAGTCAGTCTTCCATTACTTTTACGAAGTTCATAAACCGAATGCTTTAATCTCTTTTTGTCTAGCAGTATTCACTTAAGCTTTTAATTAGTCCTTACATATAACCTTAACTAAGGTTATTAGATTAAGCTCTAAATGAAAGATACACAAAAAAGATTTTGAAGTTAAATATTGATTGGAAAAGACTTAATGTCTTAAGTTAAAATTTGAACCTGTAGAAATGACAGTACGGATTACAAAATTAGATATTTTTTAATTAATTTTAAAAATTAGAATAAAAAGGAAGTTTGTTGTAATAAACATCATCTTGAAAGTGCTAATATATAAATGGTTTATGAACTTTAAAAAGGTTTAAATCACAGCAGAATTGCTCGATACTACAACAGACGATATTACTAAAATTACATTTATACTAAAACTACATTTATAAAAATTATACACGATTTAAAAATAAAGATAAACGGAGAAGGATTTCTGAAGTTTTTGACTGGTTGCATATTTTTTATACCTGCACTCTAAGGTATGTGAAAAGATCAAAGTTTATTCCAGCAAAAATTTCTTTATTGTTGCTCCTTGAGGCATGAACCATCTGAACAAGTTGTGCACCTTTTTGGTTCCACAAGTCACCACGACTGTCCAATTTAAGGTGGGATACTTGAATTTCTCTATTTGGATGATGTGCGATGGTTATGCCGTTATGTAAGACAGGATGTCTATTCTTTTGTTTCGTCCAGTTTAAATACGACCAGAATCAGCAAAAATGCTACTAACGTGACAAAAATCACCCAGAGATCGACATACAAAAGACTGAAACTTGTCAATATTAGACTAGGCCGGATCATTCCTTTTCCCGTGAACGGACACTACTAGCAAACACATTCGATAACAAACATACTTATAAAACAGTAAAGTACAAAAAACTCAAATTTCTGGTACGAGCAACGAGGAAATTAACTGGGCTAAATGTAAGGCGAGAAAATTAGTGCGATAATCTCCCAAGTTCATTAACATTATTGAAACCAGCGAACAGGTGCTTTACATAGTCACTCTAAATTTTCTTTGAGATTTAAGTCACTGATATGAAATTAGTTTTTTAGAGATTTTTAATAAACTCCCGTTGGAGACAAAAATCTATAAGCTTTCTACTAACTGTGCACTTCTAGGAAATGAAATTGACCTCTTGAGTAGCACAGTCAATTCCGGTTAATCGGACCACATCGGGACGCGATCACTTTGGTCCTAATAACCGGCGGTCTGATTAAACGAACATGCCTTATGTTACAAGACGGTATTCGGTCCGAATCCCGTCTTGTAACATAACAAAAGAAACCCAAGCAACTCTTTAATTATTATCGGTCAAAATTTCCGATTTGTAGAACCTCGCTGGTCCGATTAACTGGTGGTCCAATTAACCCGAATCAAATGTATACCCAATATCATTTAATACCTTTAAGCTATTAGGATTTATCTTAATATTGCATATCTATAGAAGCAAGATAGCTCTTCAAATCCAATAACAGTTGGAGATATCTGAAGTGTATCAAACTTAAATATCAAAGATATAGAAGTAGTCAAGTAACACCTATTCCCCTCTGCGCCTCCCAAATGAAAATAAAATTTTAAAAAAGGACTGTGTATCTGTTTTGAAGCAAGGCCGTTACTTCATTTTTTTTCGCTGACGCTGATGGCCGTTTAGATATTTTTTTATACTAGAGTTGGTTTTTTGCCTTGTCACTTCTTTCAAATTCTAAATGATAGTATTGTATTCAGCAGAGCAGTTTATTGAGAGGATTCAAACAGCTACAGTAGAAGTCCCTGAAAAGCAGCGAGAAGAAAATTAAAAAAAACTTTAAATCCGCCTTCAGACAGATATACGACAAACTATTAAACCATTTTTCTCCTTTCTTTTAAAAGAAACCCAAGCAACTCTTCGATTATTATCGGTCAAAATCCCCGATTTGTAGCGCTGTCAAATCGACCCGCAAAACTCAGAAAAGTGCGATAAAAAATCACTCTTCTGTCTCTAGCAGACGTCATACATCTTTTCCCCCGGCTTGACATTCCAATTCTTTCTCCGTTGCCAAACGAGAGGAAAGGAAAAGTCGCGTTGCCAGATTCGAAAAGTCAATGAATGGCGGGCCTCATGTGTGGCTCGCATGCTAGCTCTCCGCGCTCATTCGTCATCCGCCGCAGGAATTATTCCTCGCAGCGAAAATTTATGGTTCTTGTCATCCGCGGACCTTGGGAGTCTGTAATCAGGAGAGACAGGTGAAACACGAATATGTCAGGGGCTAGTTTTACGCCCAGGAAAATCCAATCGACGATATGAAAGGCAAAATATAATACGAAATTCGTTATTTTTTTCCCCTCCTTTTTCTCTTTCTCTTGCTCTGGTTGTTAGGTTCTTTTTCTCTCTCTTCCGCCGCTGGCCATTCATCATGTGGAAGTAGACAGTTTCAATGTTACTACTGGATAGCGGCATATATCTTGTCCCCCGCCCACCTACTTCTGCCGAATAAAAACGACCGTCTGTTGGAGAGATAGGAACACAAATCTACGGACTCTTGTTTGTAGATCTGATTTACTTCCACCGTGTTACGCGCAGCGTAAGTTTAGGGAGTGACTCTAAATCACGAGAGAGAATATTAAAGGTGGCATTAGCAGGTGAAGTGCATGTCTCTCGGTAAAAGTTTATGTGAACCCTTTTCTGGGCATTTTATATATATATTTATGGGAGGGATTTGAGAGAACTGAGTTATAATTTTTTTCAGAGAATCACACGTACATGGGAATAAATAATACAGTGGAGTCCCGATAATCCGAACTTCGGAAATCCGAAAGTCCGCTTAATCCGAAACCAAAAATCAAAAGAAACTAAGGTTACAATAAAACGACAGTGATACTAAGTAATATAAAGTAGATTTCTGAAAATTACAAGAAAATTCAAAAATTAGACAGTGTACTGAACTAATTATTACTGAGCTACATTGGTTTGAAAAGATCTGTTAAATTTTTTTGTCAAAAAAAAGGATACCTCTCCCTTGAAGCCAAATTACAACAGCGCGTTAGAAAAAGGGTGTCCGCTGAGGTCGCGGCGGAGTGTTGCTCTATGTAGCGTAGCGCTACATCAAATACAGCCACCTCGTCTAGGTGGGATACCCTCTGCTCCCTGTCACCGTCTGATTTACTTTCACTCTCGTCTTAGACGTTGACAGGTTCTTTCAAAACCTTATCAACAATTTGCTGATCGTTTAAAATCTTGCACTCTACTGTACTGTACTAGGCAGCGTTCCGCTCTCTTATCACCGATTTCGTCCCGAGATTTGGTTAAGTTTAGACCAGTGGTTCCCAACCAGTAGAAAACTGCAAACCACTAAGCCAGAAATTCGACCATGTGCAGACCACACCCCACTGACTTGAGGGGGAACCTTCCGGGGGGGATTATCGAACATTTACTCAGGCAAAAGGGAAACAGGATTAACGTACTCACATTCTAACGTATCATATTCTAATAACAAAATAATTGTTAAACTTTTAAGAAATTTTAATTCAACACCTGATAATCATCGCATATATTCGGCCCATCTAATCCAATGAATATTGCTTTAAAAATCCCTATTTATTTGGAAACTTTTTTATATAATGGTGCCCGGCCACTCCCAAGGCTCTCGCGGACCACCGGATGGGAACCACTGGTTTAGACAGACCTTATAAAATAAACTGCGTAATCACACGTAATATGTAACATTTATGTAATCACATGTTATTAAAACATGTTATGAAATTTAAGTTTATTTTAAGAATGATTTCACTTAATCCGAAAAATTCGTTAATCCGAAAAGGGTCTGGTCCCAATCATTTCGGATTATCGGGACTCTACTGTAATAGGAATAAATAATGACAAACTGGTGTCCACACCAGTATGTACATATTGGTGTATATTGGTGTATATTGGTGTGATCAGACATTGGGTGAATATTATATAAATGTACGAGTCTGAGGGTATGTTGGATTAAGATCGTTCTCAAACCCTTAGCGCAGCCTCGGGTTTGTTCAGTGGGGGATCGAATTTTCTATAGGTAAAACTACTGCAAATAACTTCACTGTTAATACATGTAAACAGTTTGGGGGCTCTCAGAAGGGGATAAGCTTTTTATTTATTATAGAAGGTAGTTCATCCTAAATAATATCACTAATAGTAAAAATATTTTGAAATCTGAAATGACAAAATGCAGTAATAAAAGTCAATGTAAATATATTCAAAAATGTCTGGTCAGTTCTATTCCTAAAAAAGGATTTTCATGATTTTTATGGTGGGGAAAAGTAAAAGTTGGTTAAAGAAAACTTGATACCTCCACAAACTTACTCCTATCTCCCAATATCACCGGTTATATATTTGGAAAAAACGTGAATTCGTTGGGGAGGAGAGAAGCTGGAACGATGAAATATTTGTGAGATCTTGAATTCTGGATGGGGTGTCTACAATCAAAATCTATCTTGAAAATGCACCATATTTCTATGTTTTGTAACAAATGTACAAATCCTGTCAAAAGTGCAGAAGTATAATTATAATTATTTTAAGTTTCTAATATTGTTTTACGAGTCCATATAATTGCTTTTTTTCATTAATAATTCAGTGAAAGGTATGATTATGATTTCTGTATGCTACCAAATTTCTTGTTTCAAACACATTTAATTTGCATAACACATACTCATGACGGGGATAAATTTTCTGCACTTTACTTTCAGGAGTATGTATTAAATCTAATTTCAAAACACATAAATTGCAATGAGATAACTACAATGCTGTAAATGGCATAGGAAGTGTGACCAACTAACTGTACAGTACGTGACATCTTAAGTAAGCCCCCCACCCCTCCCTCACACACACACTTTTCTTGTCTGAAACTATAGAGCTCATGGTGTGGATTCAACAAAATGTCTTCAGAATTAAGAAAGTATTCATCATGCAGCCTGTGGTACAAAGATTTTGCAGTGGAGCACCTCTATCCCCAGATCACAAGTCCAAAAGGGTACCAGACAGACCTGTAATACCCCCTAAAGTCAATAAAAAAGGTTTCAACTTCTATTCTTTCAGTCCGCTTTCCATTGGTAATTACTCTCATTAGTCTTCTCCAACTTTCATACTAGTTATGGAGGATATCGGAAGTCCTCTGAAAGGGATAAGATGAGAAACAAAACAATTTTATCTGTTGCTGAAGCCTAACATGAATAGTACTTTACTCAACGTGAACATATCTATCTTTTTCAAGAGAGTTGAATAAAACATAATAGATAGTATGTCCATCAAAAGAGAGGATGCAAAACGCTTGGTATAAAATGAGAGCACGGGTGTTAATTTTATGTGGGTGTGTAACATTTAAGAGAAACCTAAAAGAGAGAATTTACCTTGGAGGAATTACTAAATGGCTGTGCATCAGATTCGTTAAATATTAATATCATAGTAGAAAGGCAATTCATACTTTTAAGTTTCAAACTCTGAGCAGTAAATGAAAACTTGCCAAGGTAAACCATGTTGGTTTTGATCACTCTACAACTGATTAACACAAGTTGTACGTCTTTTGAGCGATTTTCATAAATTCAGATTAAGATTTCAGTAGTCATTCAAATGAATACTTATAATTCATCGCTTATCATTAAAAACACTGGAAAATGCCTCATACGCCGGAATTTTAAAAAGGATTGAAAAGTTTCAGCTAAAGTACAGAAATATGGAAGTGCTGACAGAATATTTTTACATTCAAGTTATCACATTTCAGCTTAAAAAAAACCGGACATGCATTCATATTCAAAATTCAAGAAAAATGCTCATTATACCTCTCATGTAGCTGTTGGGTTGTTGTAATCTCTTACTTAGGTATGAAATATGAAAAGGATGCCTGTTTCACTTTGAAGAGTAGGCACTTTCCATTAGTGCTGCACTTAGATGTTAAAAATAGGTAGCCATTCCTTAAGTGTCACAAAAGCAATTTTTTTCCTAATTAACTGCCCCAACTTCTTAAAAAACATATTTTAACTAATTATAACTATTTAAAGGCATCCTGTATATATATATATATATATATATATATATATATATATATATATATATATATATATATATATATATAAATGTACTGCTTGTGCGTAATATCCTAAAATTAGTCTATAAATCCATATCGCGTTATAGTCCGTAGTTATCGACGAGAAAGTCAGTCCAACATAGGAATACGTCACATTGTAATTGAAGCTAATATATTTATTAAATCCAGATTAATATAATTTCAGTTCAAGAAAGTTCATCTCAAAACCTCAACCTCTCATCCATGAAACAAACATGTCCTGGCACTTTTGATCTCTACATTGTTCTTCTCTAGTACTAAAACCCCGTGGTATGTTTCACGCTCCCAAAGCGCGTGGCTATTAGTCAGCGATGATTCACAATCTTATGACCGGTGAATCACAATTTCCTGGTCTCCGTCGCAAGCTGTTTTGAAAACACATCTTACGTTTTTTCAATACAGAACCTCCCACCTGGTGCCGTTATCTAATGGCATTTTTCCATTAACTATTCTTTGAAAACCCGTAAAATTTATAGTTTTGATAATAAGTTTAATTAAGCCAATTCAACTAGTTAAACTACCCTTTATGGCATTACACATACACACATATATATATGTGTGTGTATGTATCTGAATAATATATTCACTGGAGTTTTGATATTAAGTTTATTCTGAAGCATCAGTGCATCCATTTCTGGTAAAAATCTTCCAAAGAAAATTTTTAATAAAAAGCCTGCACATTTCCTTATTTTATTATTTCTCGCAATCTTCAACTATAACATGTATTTCGTTTGAGATAGTACTTGTCCATTTCGGATGGCCGGACGATGGCCGAATTTTTAGAGCACTGGCTTTTGGTACCAGAGTCTGTGGGTTCGAGTCCCACTCTTGGTACGGACGTTTGTAGCCGTGCCTGATTGCCTATGGTCCCGGTCTAATTAGCCCTCCTGTGGCAAAAAATTGACCGTAGTGCATCAAACCAAACCAACCCTTTCGGCCTTCTAGTCTATTAGTATGGATGCTCGCAACAATTCGGAATTGGGTTTTTACTCCAAGTCACATTGTGTACAGCAAGCTCTTTCGGTAGCAAAAGATGACAATAGCCCCCCACAACCAACCGACGATCTATTCAAATTTAATTTCATTAATATTTTTTTCATTACTGCTATAATTAGTATTTAAATTTTATTTCTTAAATGTGCATGATCGATTACTTGCAAGTGATTAGTACTTATATTTAATTACAAATAAGTGAATTAATAATAAAAAAAACTGTTCATCTTATGTAATATCCCGCAAAATCAAGTTCATGTAATATATGAAAAATATGTTCATTATACGTTGTAAAAATAATCAATAAACTTGTACTTCCCATTAGTAAAAGTTGTTTATGGATCTCTACATATCATAAGCTAAAAATGTATAATATCGGTTAAACTAACTTTACAATGCTGTCTACTTTCTATAATTTAGTTCATGATGTAAGCACTTTAACCAGTTAAGCCAAAGGCACTTAAAATCAGTCTCAAGAAACGTTGCACATTTCTGTGCTATTTGCAATAAAAATAAAACATCGGAATATCCAAAACAGGCTTTCAAGGAGGACGACTCAGCCTTAAATTCTCCCCCAAGTATTTTCCTCTCTTGCGTTCACTCTAAAGCATCTAAGTTGATTCAGGATCCAAACATAGGGCTCCAACGATCCTTTAAAAGCTTTAAAAATCGTTACATTTTTTAGGTCCCATTGGTTTTATTTTTAGGTTACCCTGGAACCATGCATTTATAAAAACTGTTTTTTTCGTCCATTAAAGGTGAACTGAGACGAAGTATGCTTTCGGGTTTCAGCTTCGAAGCTTCTGTCATGATGAATACTATGGTATTTGGAAATGATGCCAGCAGGAGAATTTAGAGTAAAGAATTTTGAGCTATGTTTTAAATTTGTGGATAATAGTTGCCACTGATCAGCTTAGTTCCATTGGAACTTTATATTTCTCCATCAAAGGTTTTACTGAAATATCAGTTATTTCCAAATGAATTTTGTATTATAGGGTGATAGCTGAATAATAAAAATATGATTAAATTTGACATCTTCATTATTTGGTTTGTTTTGTTTTACTTTTATTCGGTTTTTGAACGAAAAGAGTTTTATGTCATGTGGAGTGGTATTAAGTAAAGCAAGAAAGTAGAAAACACTAAATGTCATGTGAAAAGACGCTGCTTTTTGAAAAAAAAAGTCAAACATAAAATCAGACCGGTTCTTTAGATTTTATAAAAAGTTTCTTTAACATTTTCCTTACGGGGTGGGATAGCACGTATCCCAAGAATATAGGCCCAAGAATGAAAATATATATATATATATATATATATATATATATATATATATTATATATATATATATATATATATATATATATATATATATATATATATATATATATATATTATATATATATATATATATATATCCTTAATGACTGTTCTTACAAAGGGGGTATGAAATTTTCCGTTTTAAAGAGGGAATCGGAAAAATAGGCCCCGTAAGCTAAAGGTTAAACGTCCTCGAAATTTTCTTAATTTTTGGATTTAAAAGAAAATAACACTAAACCATAGACTTTCCGGACAAGTGTACCGATCTGAAAATACTGTAATTCTTTTAGAATGAATCTAATTGGCATGCGTGTTATTCAAAAAATGATGAATATTAACATTAAATAGTCGATAAAAGCCCTATGTTGTTTGAAAAACAATATTTATATTAAAAACAGACTTATTTCACGTAATCTATACTATTCATGATAAAGAATTAAATAAAATCGGAGAATAGTATTCATCGCACACTGTCTAATGCACTGAAAAAGTATTTAACATACTTAGTAAAGTATACCTAACTCTTACACACACTGCTGCTGAATAAATATGTAAACTTAATTATCATAATTCAGAAGACGTTAGATAAATTCCTAGGCAAAGGACGGCTCATTAACCATTATGTGAAAAAAGAATTAGCAAGGGGTTCAGTTATAATATATGAGGTTGTTGTATGTATGTTACATAATAGTTAGTGCATAAATTTTTTTTCGTATTCCATACTCTTCCTTTGCTGTCTCACCCGACACGCATTCGGTCTGATTGCGATCCATTTATCACCGAACTGCAACCTAACCTTTGCCCCCTTCCTAACCTCAAGGCAATACGTTCCTTATTGAACCCCTAGATCCGCCGGTTTACCTGTTGTCCATTTTTTGACAACCCCTCTGTGAAGGAGGCTTCACCTTTTGTTTATGGGCCCCAGACACGCGAACTCCTCATTAAGGGCCCTCCAGAAAGTAAAGTAATGAGCTCGGAGGCGTCGCTAATGCAGATATCCGAGCAACCAGGCCCTGTCACAGAAACATGCTAAAGTATGGCCCGGCACGCCAAAGCACTCTTAATACGCGTCACATTCTCCAGCTTTTTTAATGCGATTTCACTGGTCGTATTTTTGTAGGGAGAGCAGACAGTGATTTATCGTGTTTTGTTGTCGGCCTAGCGTGAGGGTTAAATCGAAAGTTAAGATTGAGCGGTTTCGCCCGGATACAACTTCATAATCTTTATGACATGGAAATGATTTTTCGTATACGTATGCGCACTTCGTACACGCGTATAAACATGTCGGGGAAAAGCCATTATTTTCCTTATTCTACTTTTACTTTCATTCATTTTCTTAACGTCCTGGTTCGTTTTGGGTTCTTTTTTTTTTCAGAACTGAAGAGTCTTGTAACCAACATACTTTTATAAATGCTACTAATTCAAGTGGCTGCTTTTATCTCTTAATATAAAGAGCCTTTAACCCTTCAGTAGGGAGCGCCCTTGTACAAAGTGCAACATTTTCATAATTTTGCATGGTTTGTTTTTACATGTTAGGTTTGAATGTTCCAAGCAATTTCTATTTATAGCTACACCCTTTCTAATGCAAATCTGGTTTTCTGACCGTTGTATTCCTTTCCATTCATGGTTAGTCGTGATTTAACCGTGGTAAACCAGCGATTATACTGGATTACAATACGACAAAAGCAGGAGTTGATGTAGTCGATCCAATATTACACGGTATCCCGCATATCACGAAGGACAATCTCATTGTTTTTTTAGGTTTTTGGATATAATAGGAATGAATTCGCAAGTTGTCCTCAGATCCATTAAACCGGACAGTTTTGAAATAAGGGGATTGTATCTGTATTCTTTGGTCTTTAATTATAAATATATCTCAGTATTATCAACATTTTATATCTTGCCATAAAACGCAGGATTATTATTTTCAATTTCAAAAGAAAGTTTATTACAAAAGGAATAACCAAGGTTGAAAGAGACGTTGCACTTTGTGCCACGCGCGCCTGCTGATGTTCCAAAAATTGGCGTGCCCGCTGAAGGGTTAAATAATTATTCTTGAACTAAAAAGGTTTAATAACATTGTTTGAATTTTAAAAAATCCAGATTTGGTTTGGTTTGATTTGGTTTTGGAGCGCTACGGTCCTTTTTTGCAACACGAATGCTAATTAAACCAGGACCTACTGCTAAAAGAAAAGAAAACAAAATCCAGATTTTGATGCAATGCTAGTAATTACGAAATTTCTGAACAAACTTTCAAGTGATCTGCAAATGAAAATATTATACTTACGTGTAAAATAAACAATTACTAGTTGGTACCCGTCCAAACATGACGGCTGGATAGTAAATAAATGTACTAGTACACAAATTGTACTCAACACATCATTGCCAAATGTTGAAAACTTTAATATTAAGAATAGAGAGATACACTTTAAAAAAATTACTGTTGAACTCAATAAAAAAAATGGTTACTCAACCGCGCGAAATAAACAATTTCCGTCAGGTTTAAATTTATATCTAACAAACATAATTAAAAATAAAAAAGGCAGAGAGAGAGAGAGCTAGAGAGATTCCTTGGAATAAACAAATTAACGTGTTTATGCAGCCTCGTGCTTAGTAAGTATCTAAAGCCAGATTTTAACATGTCACTGAGCATGCTCAGAAACAAATTAATATGTTGATGCGGCCTCGTGCTTAGTGTGTATCTAAGCCAAATTTAAACATGTCATTGAGCATGGGCAGAAAGCAATTTTTAATTGTAAATTATCACTAATGAATAGAAATTGCATCTATAGATTAAAATCTTTCGTTTAAGACAAAAATGAAGTAAATTGATGCAGTAGTTTTTTTATCACGGACTGCCCAAAGAATCGGATTAGAAACTTAAATGTAGAGATATTCAACGGAAAAGTGACAGTAGTTTCCCGTAATGTGCGTTTATTAAGGCCGCCTATATGGTATAGTGTTTAGCGTCGTGAACTTCCACGCCGTGGGCTTGGGTTCAAATCCCGACTGAGGCTTGTCGTTACCGTGTGGTCCCCTCATAGCAAGCAATGCTGGCTAAACTAAATGGCACGCCCATAATAAAGTAGCAAGACTTCGGGGTGAGTAACAACAGGCATAGCAAGTGTTTCCGCATTAGAATTTTAAAAAAAATTAATATTTGCTTCAGCAACATAAAAAAACGTCAGCAACTCATTATCCAAATAAACATCAAAACCGATAGCACGGGGATTTTTAATTAGGGACAAATAATTTTAAATGTATCCATTGAAGTGAATAGAATTTATTTTCTTAAAATTACAACTTTTTTTAAAGGGGTATATTTTTAATTATTTTTTTAAATATTAATTTAAAAAATATTTAGAGTAAAAATTTTAAAAAAATTGCGTAACTTATTTTTAAAAATCATATTTTCGAAAGTAAATATTTTTTTTCAAATTTTCTGAATCAGAATTAAGTAAAATAATTGAAAAAGACATGTTCCGAGTTTGTATAATTTATCTTTAACAGTTCTTGACTTATAACAATTTAAAGGCGAGATATGGTGGAAAAACCCATTATGCTGAGAAACGGATTTAAAGGTTTAAACAAAGATTGGCTGCTATTGGAATGTTGCAAAACAAAAAATTAATATCTCCTGTTATAATTAAGATAGAAACATGATTAAAACTTTATTTTAAGTGGAAAAGAACAGATAATTTTTTCCATGGTTTACATCTTTCCACTTTAAAAAACATATTATTTTCACGGATTATTTCACGGATTACATCTTTCAGCAAGATGGAACACCCCCCACATTGGGGTATGGAGATTCGCGCATTTTTAAACCAACATCATCCAAAGCTTTGGCTCGGTCGAACTGGAGATGCTGACGATGTGGTCTGCTCTTGGCCACCTAGATCTCCGGACTCGATACACTACGATTTCTTTCTATAGGATTATGTGAAAGACCTTGTGTATGTGCTTCCTTTGCCGAAACAATTCCAGAACTCAAAATGCGCATTTCTAATGTGCTTGCGTTGGTGACTCCACATATTCTTCAGAATGTATGGCGTGAAATGAATTACCGCTTAGATGTTGTCCGTGTGACCAAGAAGAGTCACATAGAACATTCATAAAGTATGTAAGAAAAATTTTGAACTTCCTTTTACATTCTGTGTAATTCTTATCGATAAATTCTTTTCGATTAAATAGTTATAGCCGTTTGTAATCGCTATATTCATTTTGATCCACCCTGTATGTTTGTTTCATGTATAACACAAGGACTGATAACAGGAAAGCATGCAAACCGCAAAATTTGACCCCGAGGAAAAAAGAGTTAATGACCTCTTATTTATTTATTCATTTATATAAATTATTGAAAGGAATATTTAAAAATATTATACGGTTATATATTAAATCATGCAGTAAAAAGTAGCTTTTCTCATAAATACTTTCAAAGTACGAAAATGAAGACTCTAAAAAATTTTAATCATACGATACCAACATCTTTACATTTCGTTAAAATATATGCAATAACAGTTAATCGTATTCTTTTCGACTTTTTCCGGAAAACTTAACATTTATTAAAAATCTTTTCTTCTGGCTGTTAAAGGAAAGTTTATTAATGTTGACATCCCCGCACACTTTACTTAATAAATACAAACGAAAGCTCGGGGAAACTGATAGACTTTCGGAACAAAAGAAACACAATGCTGTCTATTGTAGGGACACCTGTTTCATAAACTCTGTGACAGTTGTGAGAAGAATGTCACTTCTCGTGACAGCCGCACATACGTTTTATTAAAATAGCTATTGATACAAATATTCTTGACAAAAATTTTGCTGTCCCCGACAGCTCCGTGTCACATGGTATTATCTGGAAATGCACTCTTTGAGGGAAATAGTGGCACTGTCAAATCTGAAAGTGTCAAACCGAGCTGTATTTTGTATTCATATGTAGGGTATTTTTTTCCGGTCAGATATTTTCATAAATTTCGGAGAGGAGAATCGGTGCATCGGTGCATAAATTTCTTATGTCCAATCAGAGTAACGAAGATATTTGAGAATCACTAAATTAAAAAATCTATGGCTCGGTACAAGAAGTGACTAAGTCATTTTTTTTCAGATGACTTTGCTTATGTCTCTTTAAAAAATATTATTTTCAGTGTAAGAAATACCCAAGTCTGACCGATTAAAAGCGTTTTCTAAACCATTGTACAGACTTGGGCACTTCTTACATTGAAAATAATATTTTTTAAAGAGACATAAGCAAACAAAGTCATCTTGGGAAAAAATGACTTAGTCACTTCTTGTACTAATCCATAGAGTTTTTCAATATAGTGATCCTCAAATATCTTCGTTACTCTGATTGGACATAAGGAATTTATGCACCGATGCATCGATTCTTCTCTCCGAAATTTATGAAAATATCTGTCGGCCACTTTTGGAACTAATTTTTTTTCTTCATAGAAACTCTTTTCATGTCTTCCTTAGTCCCTATGTCAATTTTGGTGGAAATCCAGCGGATACATCGTGCTACATATAGCTCTGAGTAGTGTCATATATATATATATATATATATATATATATATATATATATATATATATATATATATATATATATATATATATATATATATATATATTTGTGGCTTGATACAAGAAGTGCCTAAATCAGTCTTCTCCAAGATTGCTTTGTCTCTTTAAAAAATATTATTTTCAATTTAAGAAGTATCCAAGTCTGCCCGATGCTTTAAAAGCATTTTCTAAACCATTGTACATACTTGGGTACTTTAACATTGAAATTCATATTTTTTTAAAGAGACATAAGCAAACAAAGTCCTCTAGGGAAAAAACTTAACCACTTCTTGTACCAAGCCGCAGAACTGTGTTAAAGTTGAAATTTACAAAATTAAGCGGCTAAATTTCTATAAAAATTAAACCATAGTGCTTGTGGATTCAGTATGAAATACAAATATTGCTGATAAAAATTAAAGCTGTTTATATAAAATCTTGTAGGGTATCGCATAAAATTTTCAAACAAATACTGAGAAGTCTGTCATGATGATTCCCACTCCCTCTGTTCCCTTCCACGAAGTCTCCTATCAAGCCGAGCATCAAAAATTTACGCTTGTCCGCAGGCATAAATCAAAGATTATATTTCACCCAGAGAACCATTTGTAATGGGGATAGTCATTCGTTCTCATTAAGGTCTCATAATGAGCGCACGGCAGACTCATGCGCGGCGCATAAATTTGATGAGTATCAATTCCTAATGATAAACATTCTTTTCGCGAGGAACTCCCGGAGCACTGGAGTCGAAACGGATGCATGTCTACTGCTGAGAACTATTAAAATTAATGTTTTAGATGTGTTCCGCGCTGTCCATTTTCTTAAAGCAATACACTACTCTCGCATTTCAATTATTAATTACGAAGACGCAGCCCGCGCATTAATATCCAGCTGCCTATTCAATTAGTCATGTTTAAACGAGTTTGAGAAAAGAATCGGTAATAATCTGTCTTGAGATCTCGGTGTATTAGGTAAATTGTAACCACGCTTGAGTCGGGGTAATTTATCTGCCCCTCTCTCGAAATGTGTGCGTGAGCGCATGTGTGTGCATGCCAGAGAGAGTCACCCACATGCAACTGAACGGCATTCCAACAGATTAATGTCATAACGAGGCGGTAGATATAACTGAAGAACTTTATCAACAGGGAACGATTCATAATATATGAGTTATGAGTCTGTGTCATATTTTATAATTTAGTCTGCGCACACATCACAAAATGAAAATTTAGATACTCTGTATTGTATACGTTGTTTTGTATTAGTTTTTTTTACATAAGTTTCTGTTAATAATTATTGTCATGGCCGTGATTATAGAAGATCAGCACATTGCATTGAAAATAAAAGAATTAAACAAGAATTCACTTACCACACTTTATTTAATACTTAAACTAGGAGAGTACAAAAATGATTTACGCGTGGGCATCACATTTTTCCTCAAAGGGCCAGACAACATTAGGATGTCTTGAATCCATTAACATTGGTTAATTTTGCATTTGCAGAAATCTATCTAACACAAACGCAGAAAATTAGCTTACAGAAGATCGATTTATTTCTTCGTAAAATTTTTCGTAGCTTGATTATATATCTTTTGTGCTACACGTGCAACCACGTGCTTTAGAACCCTTTCTGTATAAGCAGATCGATGGACTCTCTCGCCGAAGAAAATTCGAAGCCTGACTCCATATAGTTCTTGAGCCGGAAATTCAAAAATCGCCACACCTTTTCTGTTACCAATGTTTTTATCCAAACTTTGTAAGAAGTTCTGGAGAATGTCCGTGCGCGCACATTCATTGCTGAGCCACCGCTTTGAATTGAAGGAGAAAAGTTGTGGGCAAACCAGTTCAAGGTAGTTTTAAATCGGATGTTTCGGATCTAATTTTAAGTTGATGTTTTCATAACAGTTTCTAAAAAGGGGGGGGGAGTGATATCGTGTAATCTATAGAATAACTGTCTCAGCTGAATCAGATAGCATTCTACATTAACTGAAAACTGTCTAAATGCTTAGAAAAAACACCATTTAATCGATCAACAAAAGAAGTTTTAACATCCAGATAAGTTAAAAATGCCATTTACCATTACTAAGTTTTTGAAACAACATTAAAACTCAGTTGTTTATTTCTCCGATTCTTCTTGAAAGTTGCTTCGGTCTTACGGCTCCTGACGGGTTTTCTAACCTAGGTCCACGGACTAGAAATCAGGTTTGTCCCCCCAAAAAATTTCTTCAGATAGTTAATTTACCCTTGTAATTTGCCCTGTAACTGCAGTACTCATTCCCTTGTGAATCTGTTTTTTATGAAGACTGACGAACAAGAGATATGGAAGTGTGCACCGTGCCCTTGTGACACGTTGTCACATACATGAGTCACATGTGTTGTCACATGCACTTTTCTGCTGTGATTGACGAGCGTGGGTTTGTGTTTTCAGAAGTTTTTTTCAGTTTCGCTGATGGCTGTAACCTTCGAAAAGACATGAAGACGATTTTTTGCCGCGTCACCAATGCAACGAGATGTGTGTTACGATAGCTTTGAAGTCTTGATTCGTGATGCGAAGATGGTTATCAAAGACGTTTGCCAACAGCGCTCTTCGTGAAGACACTTAATTTGGCTTTAAATACAGATACAGTGTATATTGCTGCAGCACACCTCCCTCAGTTAATAAGCTGAAGTGCTCCCAAGGTACCAGCTCTTCATAAGCTTTATTTTTATTATTATTTAAAGAAATAATTTTCATCATTTTTCATCATTTTCTCAAACAGCACATAATAGAAAAATTTCACTTACATGTAAATAACAAATTAAGCTTTAACATTTTCAGAGAAATTTTTCTAATGTTGTTACAGGGCAGTTATAAATATGAATTTATTAGTTTATCATTTAACGTTGGTATAAATTGCAATAGATAATTAATATTGAAGAATTTTTTTATACATCTAACAGGTAGCTCGAAAAGTTGTTTGAATAATAGATATTACTGTGAAAGCATATTGTAGAGAGAATATTTTACGTCCTCGTGGAAGATATATTCATAGAATTTACAGATTTCTGCATATTTATTTCTTTTTTAGTTTGTCTTTGGTAGATTCGTTGTTTACTAATTTTTTTAATTTTTTGTAATTAAAAAGGAACTTTAACGCTGTTTTTCAAGTCATAACTGGTATGTCTAAGTGATGACGATCAAAATTGGGCTTAGTAGTGTTTAGGTCAACAGAAGGTCCGTGTTTCGATCCCCGTGCCTGGGATCAAATCCGAGTAATCCCTGCTTTCCGGAAAAAAGCCAATCTACAGCTAAATTAAGAGAAAATTCAGCCAAATACAGCCAACTCAAAACCTAGACCTCCTGCTTTCCGGAAAAGTCAAATCTAAGCTAAATTGAACCGAAATTCAGCCAAATACAGCCAACTCTACAACCAATTTGTCTGAAGACAGAAGGAAAACTGATAAATGCCAGATGCTGTAGGTCGTTAATATCTTTATACCTTTTCAGGAGAAATATTGTTACCTTAACAATCAATGGAAATTTACAAATTATTTTCTATTTATGCAGAGAGTAAATAAAACTCTCGGACCTTTCGTACCTCCATTCAGTCGATTTACAGCTGCAATTTTCGAAAACACTATGTAGAATGAGCTATTTTATAAACTGATCTGTTAAATTATTGTTCTATGACATTGGATTGATCTGATGGTTTTGATTAATCGCTTGGAACCAGCGTAACTTAAAAGTGACAGCTACTGTGCTTCACCACGTTTAGTGACACATGTAATTGTCGGAAAAGATACAAAACCCGGTATTTCCAAACTCTGCAAAATGACGTCTAACTGTGGAAGGAATCACTGTTGTCATAACAACATCGGTTTGATTTGATACAAGCACACAAAACATTACGTGGTATTTGCAGGATATTTGCATTGTCTCATAACTATTATTCCATGAGTGCAGAGATTTAACTAAATTATATTACAAATTATAAATCTAAAAAAATTACTTATTATAAATATTAAAACATTATTTGTTTAAAAAATTTCCCCCCTATATTTCCAGTTATTAAGAATTTTCATTAGCATTTGACTTTCGTTATTTCTGTCCTTTTTATTTAGTTGGGAATTTTTTGAAATTTTGTCAAAAGCAAGAGATCCTGACAAAATGTTAAGACATCAAATTCTGCATGTCATTATACAAAGTGTTTCTACACTTTTTCCCAATTTTCTTTTGTGTGAAATTCGTAATAAGAAGTTTCTCGTGACACATTGATAGTTTTGGCATCCCATTTCAAGCAAGAAAAATTTAAACATTTTCTTACATTTTTGAACATGTCAACAGAATATTAAAGATCAGGATCAATTACGTTATATTTCCTTGTCAAAACTTTTTGAGTTTCTAGCAACAATGACAACCTATTGATTCAGGCAATATCCGAACGTTTTTCCCAAAATGTTAATAAATTTATAAGCATTCTACAAGAAATGCTCTTATTTGTTTCGCTTTTACATCTGGTTAAAACCTCTTTTTTTATTAAAAGGCATTTAAACATTCTTTATTATTTTGAATAAGTTAAAAGCTTTCGACTATTGACTAATCATTCCTACAGTCGATGATAAAGTTTATGATTGGTTATTCTATCGACAATAATAAATAGATAACACCATAACAATCGATAAATAACATTTACTACAATTTTCATTTATCTGCAGATTGCTAGTTTAAGTCTATTTCTGACCGAGATTAACTTTTCTTTTTCAATTCTTTTGCAAAATAAATTACATAAAACCAGATAGATAATTTGAGACATCAATTGTATTCTTATAAACACAGTGTACGTATTCTAGTGTTTTCGTTTGCTTCCTGGCTTTTTTTATTGTTTATGTTTATTTTTCTGGCAACAATTTGATTCTGCTTTGAGATATTACGATGAGCGATCATAGCTGTCCTGTGATACATTTCATTTTTTGCTCTTAATAAATATAGACGTGAATACATAATACTCTTCAATGTGTAAAAATAATATTTGATATGCATATGGTATAATAATACGGGATAACGTCGTAATAAATGTAGAAAGGAAGGGGATCCCCTAGTAAAGTGGTCTGAATTTTATCACCGTACATGAACGTCAATATGCATAGGAACTATCAATGACTTTTAAAAATAATTTAATACTACAATCCACTTACATAATAATTCAACGTAGTCACAATAATTACAAAAATTTGGAAAACTCTGAATTGTGGGGCCAGAATAAAACTTCAATCATCATACATAAAAAATAATAAATGATAATCAATACACTTTAGAAATATGATATGTTGTTGTTTGCTAATGCGGGGTATTAGTCAATGAGACATTCTCACTTTAACCACGAGAATATTTGGTTACTTTCAATGAGGACCCCGTATAGATGAATCAACACCACCCCCTGGTGCGATATCTGGGAGATCATACCTTCTCCCCCCATTCTCTGACGTCATAGAAAAACGTTCCGTTCTACAGAATTAACGTGGCCATATTCGGCCTAAACTCGAAGGTACTTAATGTAGAGGGAACTTTACGTCGGGATTCGAACTGTGCACCCCCAGTTCCAAGCCCGACGAGCAGCCACTAGGTTGCCTTGGGCCCTTAGAAATATGATATAATTATTCACGTAACGCAGCATAATAATTCGGGAGGGAAATAATTAAAATATATTATCATTGAAATTTCTTTCGATTGTATTTGTAATAATTCAAAACCTTTAAAAGAATAGCATGATTTATTAATCCAGCACCTTGACTTTATTCATTCGATAAAGAAGATAATTTTCGAAATAATTTGGATGACTATATGTACAGATGTTAATACAGTAACCACCGCTTATAGTGATCAGTGGTTATAAGAATCAACCTTTTATAAGAATCAATATCGCAAAAACAAATATAAATGCATTATTTCCATGTTAAAATTTTCGCTTTAAAGAATCAATCCACCGGTTTTAAGAATCAGTTTACACTCTTCGCTTTCCTTTCATGTTTTAAAAAAGCCACTTAAACCCTCAAAAAGCAAGAAGTTCTTTCTTTCTTTTTTTAAAGAAAGAGTGATAAGATGGGATGGAATACAGTCGTAAAATGCATCCCTTTGTTTGTTATACATAACACAATAGTTTCCCCTTAAACGCTTTAGCTAAACACTGTCCCATTAGGTTGACCCAGGAGCATCCTATCCGTCCAGATCCAATTTCACTTTTCTCCACTGACAAACAAAGACAGGGACTCTTTTTCCCCCTCCCACATCCTGGTTGCGGCTTCCTAGAACCCGAAACACATAAATCTTCTGCGAAGTGTCCACTATCACTTAGGCAAACGTGACATTAGAAGATTCAGCACGTTATCAAACCGTGAAACGTAAGCTAGAAGGTGAATCTTGGTCTGAGACTATTGGTATTGAAAGAGGTATAAACAGCCTCCTGAAAACTTCATTACGTCAATCTACCATAGAAAACCTTTTTCTATCACCCTTTCTGTAGCTGAAATGTTAAACTGTTAAGCAGGTATGTTGTACCAAATATTGGTTTCTTTTTCTTCTCTTACTATAATCATGTGTATCTACTTATAGGTCTAGAAATTAAGTTGTATTTTTAAAATTATAAAAAATAATTTTAATAAAAGATAATTAACGTAAATTAAAGATTATTTTATGGTAAATTATCTAATATATGTATATATAGGTATGCGTGTGCCTGTCCAAAAACCTAAATTTCGGCTATAAGAAGCCACCGCTTATAAGAATCAAAAACAGTAATAACAAACGTGATTCTTATAAGCGGAAATCACTTGCATGTATGATACTTATCTACCTCTGAAAAACTATGCATGGTAATAGTCCATATAATCTATATATATATAAAACAGTTTCGTGCCTGACTGACAGATAATGCACAGACCAAACCGCTGGACCAAAACGGCTGAAAATTTGCATGGCGATTCTTCTTATAGTGTATGTGCACTAAGAAGGATTTTTGAAAAATTCTTCGTAGATTTGTTTAAATTAAATGTTAAGCTGTTTTTGTAACTTTTTAAAAGTTTTTATTAAAAATAATAATTGAGGGTTATAAAATTTATATCACAAGAAAGATCATAAAAATTCCTTTAAAATGAAATCATTTGAAATCTTTACCTACATTTTCTGATTTTTGGTGAATTTTAAAGACTAATTTTTAGAATTTAATCTATTAAATGCTGATCCCGTGATTTATTTTCTTTTTGTGATACTTAAATTAATTTTGCGTTACGTGCATAAAAACGAAATAAATTGACAAAAAAATATAAAATACGGTAAAAGATAAAATTTAACCACTACACTAATTGAGATGAAAGTTTTTTAAGAATTTAATTCAAAATTGGTATGTTTTATGGATATTAAATTAAACCTATATATAAAACTGCAATTTCCCCCTCAAAGTAGCTTTGCAATGTTGAAAATAAATCTCAAGGCCAACTTTAAAATACGCTGGCGTAGATTTGAGAGAAAATTGCATCTCCCACGGTCAGTTTAACGTAGCTTGCTCACGCGTAAGTTTGCAGACGAGCTTGGTAATATTAGTTCCACCCAATAAAGAAACAAAAAAATATTTTTTATAAGGAAATTCTCTAAAAGCAATTTCATTATTTTTTCATTGTTATTATCCTAAAATGTACTCCGTAGCGAAGCAGGGTATTCAGTTAGTTCTCCTTATAATCCAGCATAGATGTCAAAAAGGGAAAATTTGTTGAATCGTACGACCTGAATAAAATTTCACCAAGTAATATCACTTTTCGCAAAAGGGAATTAATAATTTTTAGTGCTCTTAAAATAAAACGACACAGAAATCCATTAAGATATAAAATATATCATATAAAAGATTTTGGAAGTAAACAAATATCTCGATGAATTACGTGCACAATATGATGAATGTATAGTTTTAAATTTAATTATTTTAAGCTTTTGCATTGCAATAAAAAAATTTCGTTTAAAAAAACAGGTTAAGGGCTTCCCAACGATGTCTAGAATATGAAAGTAACCATGATATGATATCTTACATTCTCAACAAACAACAGGAAACTATCTTTCTACATTTTCACCCTTTTCTAACGTCTCGGAAAGAATTTCCATGCATCTTATCATCTCCTCTATTCGGAATTTCAACTCAATAACTGAAGTTCAGATATAAATAAGCATGCTCTTAGTGAGAAGTAAAATAATATCCGCTTTAAAAAAAATCTCCAAAAAAGATATATGCGTCTGTTTGTTCAATCAAAAATTCAGCGGAAAAAACGATACAGAAAAATCGACAGCTTTGACTTGCGTATTGAATAAAATGTTGTCTTTTTCCATCAGTCACAGCTGTGCATGTTCAGTAAGTTATGGAAATTAATTCTAGATGTTCTTGCATGTTCTCTGAATACTTGCAATCGGAGTGAATGCAGAAGATTCAAAATCCTTTAGAGGGATATAAGCGGAGCACGATAAAGAAGCTCTGAAATACTAATTTTTTTTCCTTAGAGAATTTAATATGAATTCCAGAATATCTCATCGTGCTCGTCGAGTAATCGGCAAAGTACAATTGTGGATGAAGAATTAAAAATCTATCCCCACTTCTGATAATGTTAATTGGTTTGAATACTCATGAAACGGCTTGCAAAGATCATCATACCATGAAAATGAGTAACGGAGGGGAGTTTTTCGTTTGCCTTTGTTACAAACTATTTTTCCGTTATACCGACGAAATTAATTGTCCTAAACGGAACAGTCAGATATGCGTCGCTTGCATATATTTACAAGAATCAGCGGACTATGACTTTTATCCTTCGATATGAGACAACTGGGATGTAGAAGACTATGTGAAAGAAATGTTAGTACTAATTGTCTTATCATTCCACATTTTTTATTGATGATGGAATTAATTTAAGTCATTTTCCAGCCCACAATTCGTATAATTTAATGCTCCTTCTCTATGATAGGGGTGATAAAAACAGACGCTTATTGAAATGGCCTATACAAATGCCTTAATTTAAGTGACGATTGTTTGCCAGCACCAAGTCTCACAATCTCGAGTCTCATAATCTACCACCCTGAACATGTGTTATATATATATATGTGTGTGTGTGGTGTGTGTGTGTGTGTTGCAAG
Organism: Dolomedes plantarius; assembly: GCA_907164885.2. Lineage (NCBI taxonomy): Eukaryota > Metazoa > Arthropoda > Arachnida > Araneae > Dolomedidae > Dolomedes > Dolomedes plantarius. The sequence goes on along the minus strand of OU015491.1, from coordinate 173,506,262 downwards.
GATTTATTATGGTGGCTAACCGTAAGAAACTTTAAAAGTGGGTTTCCTAGAGAAAATGGGAATTATCAATTAAATTCTACTAATTTACAAAGTATCGGAAAAGAAGCATTGCGGGGAAAATAGATAATGGGGTTGGATTTGATTTACAGCTTAACTCTATCCCAGCCTCAACTCGGGTGCATACGTAAGAGCTCTTGTGTGCATGCGCAGTATTTCTAGAAGCTTGAGACAAAGAATTGAAAGGTCAGAGGTAATGTGATTACCGATTGAGTAAGACGTGCCGCTTGGCGGACAAGCGTTTTGAATAGGGATGGGAATAAGAAAGTTAGATTATTGGAAATTAAGTTAGGGATGGATTCGTAAAGCATTAATATCAATTAATGGAGCTGAGTTTTAGAATTTGGATTAATAAATATATTTCAGAAGAATATTGGTTTGGTATTTGTTCACACGCCACATCTCATTGCTAGTAGGGAGATGAAGAATTTTAGGGAGCCGACTGCAGTTGTAAATTTAATAGCAGTTCGGACTACATAGTAAATTATGGGCGTCAAGAGCAAGTCGATATATATATATATATATATATATATATATATATATATATATATATATATACAGGGTGATCGTAAGCTATGTCGACAAAATAAGAGGGGTGATAGTACTCATCAAGACGAACAATACTTTCAATGGGAACCTAGATTCCCTTCAGGCTGTCAGAAAAGGGTAAAGTTCAGTGTCCAAGTTCAACTTTCGTCACTAGAAAAATAAGGGAGAATAAACGAAATTATAAGTTGCACAATCCCATTTAGATCAGAGAAAGAATCAAAAAAGATGCTCAAAATGGCGTTCAAAGGTGTCGCTGCACAGTTTTCAGCCACGAATGAAAGACTGTCCACCGTCACATACACTCCTGGTGTCGTGTTGTGCAGCAGACAAAATTAACGATTCATGTGCCGATATCTTCCACTGATTCCATAGGTGCCTTGTGTACACCAATTATTTCCTGTGTCTCCCAAAGAAGTGTAATAGATTTTGGTCCGGTGAGCATGCGGACCAACCCACAGGTCCCTTACGTCCAATCCACCGTCCCAGGATATGTGGCATTCAGGAAGTGACAGGCCGGGGTGCTAAAGTGTGGTGGGGCTCCATCATGCATAGACTACATATCCCTCTGTGTGGTGAGATGAAGAGCTTGCAAGGTACCAGGAAGCACTTTCTGCATGAAGACAAGGTACGCTGTGCCGGCAAGAGATCTGGTCACACCAACCAATCATCAACGATACCTGTCCAGATGTTCACTGAAAATCTCTTCTGGTGTTTTCGAGGGGTAGTAGGGGTGGGGAGTCTTTCTCTGATCTGAATAGGATTGTGTAATTTAAAATTTGTTTATTCTAATTTTTTCTAGGGACGAAAGTTCAACTTGGACCCTGAACTTTACGCTTTTCTGACAGACTGGGTGGAATGCGGCCCTTGGTTCAATTGAAAAATAATGTTCGTCTTGGTAAGTACTATCAAGCCTCTTATTTTCTCGACATAGTTTACGATCACCCTCTCTCTCTCTCTCTCTCTCTATATATATATATATATATATATATATATATATATATATATATATATATATATATGCGACATAGAGAGCTGTGAAAACAGCAAGCGACGAATCAGAGGCGTTCCCGCCATTCTACGGGGAACGCATGATGACAGACAGAGAGGAAGATGCCGCGAAAGAAAGAGGTTATTAATAATAAAGTGGTGGCAGACGGCTACCGTAAAGAAGTAAAATTGTGTTAGATTTTGTTAATTGTAACTGTTTTTGTCCTGTGATTCGTCGATAATAAATTGGTGTTAATGTAGCAGATGTGTTCGACATATTCTACGGTGAATACCAATTCACACACACACAACACACACATATATATATATATATATATATATATATATATATATATATATATATATATATATAATATAATATATATATATATATATATATATATGTATGTATGTATGTATAGCTAATGCTGAGAAAATTACAAAGCCCATTGTAGTTTATGAGAAATATGTTAATTTCCATTCAATGACATTCTACTACGTAATGAGAAAGCTTATCCTAAGTCCATTAAATTAATTTTATCTGCTTGATTATTTTTCATTTTCAATTTCATCTCATTTATGAAATAGTTATTTTTTCAAAATTTCGAGGGAAAATAAATGTAAACATAGGTGCAGCAATGCATTAGTTTTCCTTTCAAAGGTCATACAATAGTTGTCAGATTCCACTGAGTTTCCACACTGAGTTTTCATCTTTCAGAGATAACTCTATCATTAATTCACACCATCTGCATGAAAGGAAATATATATTTGTTACGTTCATTTCCCTTTTTACACACGTGCTTATTAAGTATGCAGTATCCATTTCTATCTATCATACTAATTGCATCAACGGAACATCATAGGATACGTGGGAAGCTACATTTTTGCATTCGTAACTGAGGAGATATCACTAAATATCAGGAAGCAGAAAATCCTCTATCACGTGCTAATAAAGACTTGTTTTTATTGGTACAGTTTCTGAATATTTGAAATGACTTTCGACGTAATCATTCAGTATTTAGTACATGAAAATTTGATATTTCGAAAATTTTGAAATATTTGATATAAATCTAACATATCCTTGTTAAATTAATATTAGAGTGACTTCATACCGCTGCTTTAAATCAAACACTTATCTGACACTAAGCTACCTTACACACAACTGTTCATGTATGTATATATATATATATAATATATATATATTATATATATATATATATATATATATATAGATAGATAGTAGATAGATAGAGAGAGAGAGACAGAGAGACTAAATGCATAATTTTAAATCTCCTTCTTTAAGTTTCCAGATTTATTTTGCTTCAGATTTAATTTAAACTCATACCCTCTCCGATTTTTATTTTAAATTAAATCCCTTCACTTTCCTGTCCTGGCTGATCACCTTAGAATGCAGAATGTTGGTCACTTTCTATTAATACCTTCAACTGTTTTGTGTTATTAACCCATATATGATTCCAAAAAAATCGTTCTCCATAGGCTCTGAAACCTATTTATGTGTGGGTTCTCACACAGCCTCGGTCTAATTAGCCCTCGTGTAGCAAAATGTTGACCGTAGCGTCCAAACAAAACCTCACACAGCCAATCAATTTGGGGATGTGAACGCATATATGTGTTCAACGCGAACGATTCATGTATTCTCAGAGATAAAAAACTGAACACATAGTAAGAATGGCTTTTTACACTGCACGCTTGTGAAACGCTTTATCAGGCTTGTCTGCGTATATACACTCTATAACAGAAAAAAATCGACGCACCAAGAAGGACTTGTTCGATTGCGACAAAAATTGCTGGATGTGAAGAACAAGCGCAGAAAAAAAAGATAAAAATTTCACAACAGTTGAATGATTTATTCCAGAGTTTGATCGTTACAAGTGGGGAAGGCAATACGGTGTCGGGTCCATCTCTGGCCTGATACAAGCTGTCACCCTGGGTGGCAGAGACTGAGAAAATTCCTAGATGGTGTCCAGCGGGATTTCTTCTGAAATTGTCCTCCAGCTGTCGGGCTAAATCTGCAACATTCCGGATAGTTGCAATCGCCTTCCCATCACATCCCAAATGTGCTCTATGGGGAAGAGATCAGGCGACTTATGTGGCCAATTAAGCTTTCGGCAAGCTTGAATAATATTCATAGCAACACGTGCCATATATGGCTGGGCATCATAATTGTTGAAAAGTAACTTCGGGGTGACGCGGCGCAAGAGAAACGGCAACAAAAATGTGTCGTAGAATGTCATCTACGTATCGCTGTGCTGCAAGTGTGTCACAAATGATTTCCAAAGGGGTCCGGCATCAAAGGAAAGGGGACCCCAGACCATAAAGCCCTGCTGTGGGCCTGCGTGGAATACGATAGTAAGGGAAAGGCCACCACGCTGTCCTGGATGTCTGTAGACACGTCTTCAGTGGTCGCCAGAACACAACTGGAAGCGGAAACTCGTCACTAAAGACTATACGTGCCCTGTCAGCGCAGTTCCAAGTTGATCGAGTTAAGCACCACTGTAATCGGACTTGACGATGTACAGGGGTGAGGGTAAGCGGCGAAACAGTCGGAAAAAGCGTAGATTCCGCTCTCCCAGTCGTCTGTCAATGGTCATGTTGGACACTTGTGTGCAGGTCACACGTAATGGTTGATAACGACGAATCCATTGCTGTGACAGAATGATCTGACAGCAGCTCTATCTTCCCATTCTGTTGTGGTCCTGAGTCAACCGCTGCCATCCTGATATTTAGATACACCGTTGGTGACCCACTATTGCCCGCATCGTCTGATCACTCCATTGCTTCACCCTAGATGTCAAGCAATTCTTAGATTTGCCCAACCAGGTTTTCAGTTCGATGACACAACCTATTTCAAACTCTGGAATATGATCATAATGAGCAGCTGTATATATATATATATATATTATATATATATATATATATATACACTGCTCAAAGCAATTAGGGGAGCACGTGGTTTTAACAAAATTATGCAAATACTTACACCGATAAGTAACATAAAATAAACCATCCATAATTTAAAGCCTAGCAGGAAACAAAAGAAGAAAACTTCATGTGCAAATCAAAGTTCATGACGTCAAAAACCAGAAAAAGAACATAAAGGTGGAAATCGGGATGTTGCAGAAACGTCTGTTTCACTGCCTTAACTGTGAAAATTCGATTGCTCAGTTATTCATTTTGAGAAAAGGTGACTTGAAAATGTCTCAACAATGTGATTTACCGAATCCATGGCAAGGCGTATATAGGCAGACTTGAATCCGGGCAAACACAACGTAGTGTCCCGGACGCTGTTGGAGTCGCCAGAAGTGTCGTTGCAAGGCTGTGGAATCAATTCCAAGAAACAGGGAATGTTAGACGTCGACCAGGGCAAGGTCGGCCACGCGCCACTACAGCAACTGATGACCGGTATATACTGTTAACAGCTCGTCGAAACAGAACAGACAATGCTACTCAGCTGCAAAGACAGTTGCTCTTGGCAACAGGGTGTCCAGCCAAACAGTACGTAATAGGCTTCATCAGGGAGGTCTCTATGCACGTAGGCCAATGGTCCGCATTCCGTTGACCTCACGCCACCGTGCGGCCCGAAGAAGATGGGCTGCTGAACATCGAGATTGGGAGCAACATGATTGGAGCCAAGTGCTGTTTACAGACGAGTCCCGATTCAGTCTAGAGTGTGACACCCGACGTGTTTTGGTATGGAGGGAAAGGAGCACTCGAAATAACCCCACATTCGTTCGTGAAAGGTCACAATACAGACGAGCTGGTTTTATGGTATGGGGTGGAAGCATAGGTGGACGTACGGACCTGCATATCATTCGGAATGGTACTTTGACGGCCCGAAGGTATGCAGACGAGATACTGAGACCTCATGTCATAACTTACGCTGCAGCCATTGGAGATTCCTTTGTTTTCCAGCGTGATAATGCCAGACAGCATACAGCTCGTCTTGCGGAGAACATGCTTGAAGCTGAAACAATACAGCGTATGGAATGACCAGCGTGCTCTACTGACCTGAATCCAATCGAGCATGTTTGGGACATGCTCGGACGACGCATTGCTGCGAGACCAAGGCCTCCTTTTACTCTCCGAGACTTGGAGATTGCACTTCTTGAGGAGTGGAACAGTATTCCCCCAAGTCTTATCGATAACATCATCGCATCCATGGAAAACAGGTGTGCAGCAGTCTTAGCTATTCGAGGAGACCACACGCCATATTAAAAATCTTGCATCATTTCTAAACAATACTTTTTTTAATCGTTTACATGTAACCAAATTGTTGCCCTAAATCATCTTTTCATGTTTTTTCCATATTTTCAAAGAATTAAAGCTTAATTACAATTTTTTAACGTCTTTTTTCTGTATTGCGCATTGATACGCGTGTACTGTCCATTTTATGCCAATACGTGGCTGTCTCGCACGGGTTTCTTAACTTCTTTGCTTGCTCCCCTAATTTTTTTGAGCAGTATATATATATATATATATATATATATATATATATATATATATATATATATATATATATTTGTGTGTGTGTGTGTGTCAAGAATTAATTGGAAAAATAATAATAATTAAAGAATTTACAGGGGGCTTCAGAATAATCTAATTTCTGGCATTAAATATCACTGCTTTTCGCAATGGGAGATGCACTGTGGGAGGGAATCCCTTTTTTAGAATTGAACTTAATTCACGAGGTTGGAAGAACCACGGAGAGAATCTAAATATAGTATCAAATTTCGTCATGCCCATTCTTCATCTTCGGCGCAGACTGATGAGCATGCGCAATAGCATTAGAAGGTTTGAAACAAAGAGTTTTAAGGCAGAGAGGGATTGATTTTCGATCGGGCTGGTCACGAATCACGAGGCTCGAGATGATGGCTTGGCAGATAATTAATATGGATTGAATTGAGGTAGTTTAACATTCGGAAATAAACTCCTAGGTGTATTTTAATTGTAGTTCTTTACCACAGGCCTTTATTCACTGACTGCTATTAGAAGTTAAGATGGAGTAACTTGATATAAGACACCTTGTCATAAACGGTAATTAATAAGAGCCATGTCATATATATATATATATATATATATATATATATATATATATATATATATATATATATATATATATATATATATATATATATACATATACATATACTTATATATATATATATATGTGACATTATAAGTTAAATCTTGACATTATAAGTTGAATCTCGTCTATTTGTATAATTCGAGTCCCCACATCCGTTAAGAGAGGACCCTTTTCTCAGAAATAGCCCACCCAACAGCAAGTGAACATCTGCAAATTCCAGTGGGACAAACAACACAATAAATTCTTTTCAGTGGATAGGAACATATAGCCGTGCCACCCAGAAGGAGTAACAAAACCCCGTCTCTAGTCATCTAAAATCCGCAGTTCCAATATCTCAGAGATAATGGCTGCAGGTGCCAGAGATAAAGTGATCAAAAGTGTCAAACAATACCATAAAGATAAAATGCACCCAATGTGCTTCTTAGTAGTATACCACCCACGACAAACATCTGTGTTGATGTAAACAGTCGCTGACTTTTGATACAGCTCCTGACTAAGAGAGCAGGCATTCTGCGATTGTCTGTCTTTGTGAGCACATGTATGTTTCGCGTCATGCTATAAGGACGCTCTGATATCCGCTATCAATTCTTGTGAAATAAAGAACTGTACTTTTAAAAGAACTGTTCCTCTTCATTTGTGCATATTGTGTATTATTATGGAAAATCATGTGGTGAAATGCCACATATATATGTATGTATGTAATATACCCATTACATGACGTCCTTATATTATTACCTGAAAGGGAAAACTAACTCATATTTAAATGGTTGGAGCTAGACTCAGCCTGAAAGAAATAAAATTTTGTTGCAGTCTGGTCGAATCGTTTATTAGAGCGACAAAAGTACATCCGTTCACTTCCGAAGAACGGCTCGGAATAATATCACCTTTCAACATTAAACACGAGAGGTCGGAAAAACATGTGGCTATTATTTGTAGGGTCAGCAGATGTAGGGGCTCGCGTGGCTAACCCACTCCTTAATTGGGACATTTTCACGAGTAGAAATGCAAAGGCATGCGATTCATGGGAAGTACTGTGGCTAAGGGTTTAAAGCGATAAATTAATATTACTGTGGATTGGATTTAGGAAAGGGAATTAAAATGGAGGGAATAATATTTACTATACTAGCTGAATACCCGTGCTTCGCTACGGAGTACATTAAAATTGCATACATACAACGTTCAATGTATGCAAATAATGTCAAAAATATATATATATTTATAAAAAATCGTAACAGATATTTTAATAGAAAAAATATTGTAGAAGAAAATATTGAAATTATATCTAATAGAACATACAAAAGAATATAGTACAGTTAATATAGCACAGTTTCAGGAACGTTTCTTTAACTATATTTTAATATTTTTACCTGAAGTTTACCTGAAAACTGAGATTAAATTCAAAAGGGCAAAATTACAGAAAAGGAAATACATTATAAATAAAAACTAAACACAACTTAAATCAGAACTATAAATGAAAGACCCTGAAATAAAACTGAGATTAAAATCAAGAGTGTAAAATTACAGAAAATGAAATGAAAAAGCATGTTTTGAAATTATAGAAATACAAAAACAAAATAAATGACTGAAAAAGTTTGCCTTAAAACTGAGATTAAAATGAAAGGGCAAAATTAAAGAAAATGAAACACAGTATAGCCAAAGATGACAAAACTGCAAACGTGGCCACTAACTGGCATTTTATGACGGTACTGCTGTTTTCCTCACTACGCTAGGCGTACAGCAAAAGCGCCTTATCCTCCTTTTGCAATATTTGCAAGGCGAGGATTCCCCAGTAGGAATATTTTCCCTTAATTATTTATATATCCTTAATCATTTATGAGTTGTAAATAATGTAAAAAGCAATCAATTTTTATAACATCAATCATTTTTTAAATTAGAAAAAAATTTGTCCCTGCAAAAAAACATTAACATTATCTCCATTAATTTGAACAAAAAAAAATATTCAGACAGTGGGAAAAAAATGTAATTATACAAAAAGAAATTAAACATTATTATACACTACAGGCCTAAATACACTAACAAAAGTTGAAAGCTTTTATATATCTACATTTAAAACCATTTATGAGTTGAAATTAATGTAAAAAGCAATCAATTTTTATAATATCTGAATCATTTTTCATGTCAACAAAAAATTAGTCCCTGTAAAAAAACATTAACATTATCTCCATTAATTTGAATAGAAAAAATATTCAGACAGTGGGAAAAAATTTAATTATACAAATAGAAATTAAACATTATTATACACTACAGGCCTAAATACACTAACAAAAGTTGAAAGCTTTTATATATCTACATGTAAACCATTTATGAATTGAAAATAATGTAAAAAGCAATCAATTTTTATAATATCTGAATCATTTTTCATGTCAACAAAAAATTACTCCCTGCAAAAAAACATTAACATTATCTCCATTAATTTGAATTTATAATAAACCACTAAAAGTCGAAAAGGAAAAATGTCAAATTGTCTTTAGAAAAGTAAAGAATTTTGAAAAGTAAAGCTGAAAAGTAAAAATGTCACTTTGTCGAATGCTTGTTAACCAAAATCAATTTAAAAACTCAACACAGTATAAATAAGATTGAAATTGTTGAATGCTTGTTAACTAAAATCAATTAAAAAAGTAAACACAGTATAAATAACATTTAAAAAAAACCATGTGAAATTTTATACACATCTCAGAATTCTAGTAGATTCAGCCTTTCATCATTCTTCTACTACTAAATGTTAAAAAGTAAAAATGTCAAATTGTCTAATGTTTGTTAACAAAAATCAATTTAAAAACTAAACACAGTATAAATGACATAGAATTAATAACAGTATAAATATCATAAAATAAATAAACGGCATTGCTCCTCTTATTGTGTCTTTCAAAAGGCTGATATAAATTAAATTAACGCTTCTTGATCTGTGGCTTGTCCATTCATGTTGTTGGCTTGAATGCTATATTAAAGTCTGTATAGCGTTGATGAAATTCACTTGAGTCTTTTTCACTTTTCTTTCTTGAAATATCAGTTTAGAGAGCCTCAGGGTATACTATATTTTTTATTCTTCCATTTGGAGCTAGGATGTAGAGATTTTCGGCTTTTCCAACTCCAGAACAACCCACATAAAGTTGACCATGGGAGAAACAGGGTTTGAGAAGATCGAGTCCAACTACTTTTAGCGATTGCCCTTGTGCCTTGTTAATGCTCATTGCGAAACTTAAACGGACAGGGAACTGAAGTCTTTTAAATTGAAATGGTATATCGGAAGGGATGATTGGTATCCTGGGAATAAATAGGACTTCGCCTGCAGAGTGTCCTGTCATAATGGTGGCTTCAATCACATTCGGCATCAGATTCTTTACAGCAAGTCTTGTTCAATTGCAGAGTGAAGGTGGATGCAGATTTCTCAGCAGCATAATTGGTGCACCAATCTTCAGCTCTAATATGTCAGAGGGTACTCCAGATGGCTCCAACGTATTTAAAAATTCTGTGGTGTAGTGTACGTCTTCTTCTTTATCACAGGTGGTGTCAATCGATTTGTAAACTTGAACTTTACCTGGCAATTCTTGTAAAAGCTGCTTATTGATGACGTTGACATCTTCGTTTCTTGGGGCAAGGATTGCTCTTTCGCACAGCCATGTGTGATCAGTTATGTGCTGGGCCACATTTGGAAACACCGCCTCTTTCAGCTGTTGTTGAGTTGTCACAATCATTCCAATCGCTCCCATGGCTATACATCCTGTATTATCAGCAGTAATGGCTCCATTTCCAAGTTGTAGAAGGTTATCTGCAAATTGCTCGGCTGAGGGATCACCATTGACATGAACTCGCATGCTTGTTGAAAGACGAAGTCTTTCGATGTCATTCCACACGTAAGACGATTTTAAGCAGGCCTGCTTTCATCCGCCCTGGTTCCACGTGGAATAACCGGAAGTGTTTGTCGAAAGTCGCCAGCCAACACCATAGTTACGCCTCCCATTCTGCAATTGTTACCTCTGATGTCCTTCAATGTGACATCGAGTGCTTCGAATGCGGCTTTGTGGGACATGGTGCATTCATCCCAGACAATTAACTTGCAATGCTTCAGAACCCTTGCCTTTCCTGATTTTTTTGAAATGTTACACGTAGGAGTCTCTGTGTTTGCCAGATTTAAGGGTAACTTGAAAGCTGAGTGAGCTGTCCTCCCTCCTGTCAATAGTGTTGCAGCAATGCCAGAAGAAGCAACAGCCAGGGCAATCTCGTTTCTGTGTCGCACTTTAGCCAAAAGAAGATTGATTAGAAAAGTCTTCCCTGTACCGCCCGGAGCATCCAAAAAAATATGCCACTGCGACCATTGAAAACTGCTGTTGTGATCTTGTCAAATGCTTCTTTTTGATTTGGGACCATTTTCTGCTCATTTTCCTCTATGTATGTTGCGAGTACATTCGTATCATAATTTCGCTCCATACGTTCTTCACTCGGCAGGACTGAATCAAGGTTTCAATTGGGTTGTGGAAGTCCAAAGCTTTTTAGGTCCGATCGACCCATCAATATAATCTTGTCCTCAATGTCTATTAGCACTCTGTTGAAGATGTAGTCACTGTAGTCCAGATCCATATTCTGCTACTGCATGCGTGCTTGGTGCAGCATGTCTTCGGACAGGTTCTCCTTATGATTCATCCATAACTGTTCGGGAGATGACATGGATCATGTATGTAGCATTACAGCAAACACATTCTGTAAAACCTTTGGTGATCGAGATGCAGCCGCTTCTTCGAGTGCATTGTTCCAGTGGTCATCGATCTCCAAAAGGCCTCTAAGCTGGCAGGCCTTTTTGTAAGTTTCACAGAGCCGTCCCTGAAATGTTTTCAAATCTTCAAATGATTTTGGGCCTGGTATTTCATGCAGCAGGAGGCGCAGGTGAAAGCACTCTGAATTGTTCGGATGGACTGTGTACACCCGGCCTAGTGCATCGCTTGACCTTATTCCTTTTTGCTCAGGTACAACGTGTCCTTGTTTTCAACGGTTCCATGTCTTGTTTCCATTGTTCCAAGTGTAGTAATTGGGAACTTGGTTGTACAACAGGGTGCGTGCAAACTCATCTTGGGTGCAAAGTCTGAAGAAAGACATGAGTGTCGTTTCCTGAGGTGTTGGGCACGTTCAGCAGCGTTTCTGGTGTGAAGTAGACTCTCTGTCCATTCTCAAGGTGGACGCTCAAATGAATCACTGTGGGATGGCGCTCATGAATAGGAAAGTTGAGTATTCGCCATACTGCTTCATTGCTGCTGATATATCTTCCCATTTGATACTGGACAATTTCATTTAAGTCATTCTCTCCACTGTTCACTTTAAAAACAGCCATGTCAGATCTTTTGTTAATATACTTACAGACATTCTTTATAGACTTAACAGAATTGCAATACTCTACGTTGATATGGGCACTGAAAATTTTTGTTGGTAGAGGGCAATACAGGACAATCCAAGTATTGTCTATAGACACTTGCGATCCTTTATAAACGATGTCAGCCTTAAATCCCCCTTCTTGTGGTGATCTGCGCCGATAAAGTGGATATCCGTTTCCTCCTAATTGCGTCTCTTTTCTCAAAAATTGGCGCTGGTATCGTTTAGTGCAAATTCCATTTTTCATGCATGGAGAGGTTGAATTTATGGATCCGCAGGGGCCGTGCACCATCTGCTTAGTTACAACTGAAAAAAGTCCCGGGTCTTCTTGTTCATTAGGGATTTGTAAGGTATACACAAGATTCGATTCACAAGAATCGAACTTTTGAGTGAATTAAAGAAGCTGCTTCAGATATGCTAATTTTGGCATACGCGCTTAGTATAAATACCACGCAGCGTCATTAATGAAAAAAATAGGGAGTTGTTGTTAAGGTTGAAAAGGTGTTATCCTGCTCTAGCCCTTAGCGGGCCAGAAGTTTACGTGGCAGTACTGCTGGTTTGACTTACTGTTCGTGAGTATAAAAATATATTGTCCTTAAAAGCTGTATTTACATTCCGTACAAGTAGTACGCATGCTTATTGCTGTAAAAGCCAATTATATGTGCAATGAATCCAATAAACATTGTTTCATGTATAAATTGTGTTTGTATATAATTCAAATAGAGTGCCACTTCAAATTATATACACCCAAGTCTGGGTAGAAGTGAGCATAGAATCTCTATACTGGCGCCCGAAAAATATATATACCCTGGTAGTTAGCGTTAAATTTGTAACGAAGAACATAATTGAAATTAAAAACTGTGTACTGTGTACTTATATTGATAAAATTGTTGCAAGTACTTATATACTATTTAAAAAATGAGTGTTGTAGAACAAAATCCTGCTGGAAATTTTCCTCGGGTAATTATGGTTCAGCAAATTGCGCCATTCGAAGCCACCTTCAATGGCGGCCCCTCAAGCCAATTCCTAAAGAAAATTGAGCATTACTTTCAGCAACAATGCACCCCAGAGGGGGATAAACTTAAAATTGCTCTAGCCGCTTTAAGAGGTAGTGCATATCAGTGGTACACGTGTATGCAAAGCAGTAATCTGATTTTTGACTATTCGTCATTCAAGCAACAGTTTCTTAGCGTTTTTCCAAAGACCTTTAATCAAAGTGAAATTGAAGCGGAAATTTATTCGCTAAGGCAACGTGAAGGTCAGTCTGCGTTAGATTTTGCTACGGAAAAGATTTCCAAGTGTGAGGAATATTTAGAAGAGTTGACGGAAGCGATAATCTTAAAAATAGTTATCCAACGTTTGAAGCCAAGTGTTCAAGATTTTTTAGATAATCAAACAATTACAAGCAAGGTTACCCTCCTTCAAGCTTTAGCTAAATATGACAATAGACATTTCTTCGGTACCCCTCACCGTCATTCAGGTACGAGAAGTTTTATACAACCGCGCCAAAATTTTTCGCGAGTTTCAAACCAGCAGCGTAAGCAGTACCGTAGGCAAAATAATAGAAGCGCACGGCGTTATAATGAAATTAGTGCACTTAAAGAAAATATGCAAGCACCTTACTTGCACTGGCAAGTTGATTCACATGATATGGTTCAACCTGTTGAAACTGTTTGGTCAAATGTATTATTTTGTCCGAGCAGTAATCATTATTTTGAGAATAGTGAAAGTCGGGGTATTTTTGTGGCTTATAAAGAAAGTGAGTCTAGCTGGAATGATGAGGTAATTCCAGTACAAATTTCTGAAAATAGGGCCGATACTAATGCTAGTGGCTTAGAAAATAAATCATCGGACACTTCTATTAATGCTATACCTGATATTATTAATGCTATACCTGATATTATTGATGCTATACCTGATATTTTAGATGATATTCACACATCTGTTAATGAAGGAAATTTAGTAGATGACGAAGTATGCGTTACGGAAGTTAGTGAATACTTATTAGTTGACGACAATAAAAATTCTTTAAACGATAGTAGGAACTTGCTAGGTGATGATATTATTTCAAGTTTCCAGCCGAATGGGGATTGTGTAGGCCAGGTTGATAATATGGTTTTAAATAAAGTACATGAAAACCAGACTGAGAATCAGGATGAAAAGTTGACACAGAGTTATACTGTAGGTAGTTTAGCTGATGCTTCGGAAGTTATAGAGAAAGTTTGCAATAAAACGCACGAGTACGAAAAGCTTAATCTTCCTAAAACTGAAGCAGTGTTAAAGAATTTAAATGATAACGATTCTGATGTCGCAAGTTTCAAAGAAACTTTTTCGTCAAAAGAGGATAAAACTAAAGTTAAGGGGGATAAAAAACGTGAAAAAGAGCCTTCAGGTTCCAGCATTAAAATTGCTAATACTGAAGTAATTAAGGAGGTAAAAAAGAAGTCGTATAAGCACAAATACGAAAAGCAGAGTCAGGTTGTTGAAAAAATAGAATCTGCATTAAAATTTAATACCGATACAAGCAAAAGTACGAAGAAAGGTAAAGTGTGCACTACAAAAACTCCATCAAAGGAGGAATGCGTCGCTGATAAGGTACACAAGGTTGTAAAAAGGAAGAATGACAATTTTAAAGGTCCTTTGCATAAGTACAGGGAACGCAAGATATCAGCCGCCCAGCAAGGTTGGCCTCCTCCCAAGAGACCTCCTGTCCATCGTCAAGCCGGACCAGCGCCTCAGGACCAACGACCTGCTGCACGAAGGATGCCCACACGGTCAACGAACCCCTTTACTAGGACTGCGACCATCAAGAGAGGTTCAGCGGATTGGACAAACTGGTGCAGTGAAGTTGCTGCATTCATGAGGAACAAGTCTTGTATCAATTCTCTTATTCTAACTCCCACCCTTTAATAAAATCGAACCAAATTGGTTTGAAATTCCCCAGTGTATATACTGTGTAAACATTTTGAGGGGAAGGGGTGAGCCACTGACAAAAAAAACGGCATACTGTTGTTTCATAAATTTTGAAGGGGACATGTAGTGGAAAAAAATACATACTAACTACAGATAACAAACAACTAACATACTAACTTCGCAAATCATAACACATGTACATTATAAATTGGGGGAGAGCAGATACAGTCAAGAAATGTCATGCTGTGCAATTGTGTTGTCACTTTTAATTAAAATAGATATTTTAGGGCGCAGTTGGCCAGCCCAGTATCCGCAACTCTGCAAATCCACTGTGTAATGGTGTCACCTGGACCCTTCGGGGTTAGTTTTGTAAAATGGTAGTGGCGTTTTTCCTCCACACGTTGTGTGGAGGGTTTTTGGCTTTGCCACCCATTATGTAAAAAGTCAGACCAGCACGCGTTTTCAATTAGTTAACTGAAGCCGTTCAGACCTCAGTTACCTAATTTTTTTTTTCGAGGGAGGCCAGTGTAAGGTATACACAAGATTCGATTCACAAGAATCGAACTTTTGAGTGAATTAAAGAAGCTGCTTCAGATATGCTAATTTTGGCATACGCGCTTAGTATAAATACCACGCAGCGTCATTAATGAAAAAAAGAGGGAGTTGTTGTTAAGGTTGAAAAGGTGTTATCCTGCTCTAGCCCTTAGCGGGCCAGAAGTTTACGTGGCAGTACTGCTGGTTTGACTTACTGTTCGTGAGTATAAAAATATATTGTCCTTAAAAGCTGCATTTACATTCCGTACAAGTAGTACGCATGCTTATTGCTGTAAAAGCCAATTATATGTGCAATGAATCCAATAAACATTGTTTCATGTATAAATTGTGTTTGTATATAATTCAAATAGAGTGCCACTTCAAATTATATACACCCAAGTCTGGGTAGAAGTGAGCATAGATTCTCTATAGATTTCTGCACTGATAAAGTCATCCACGCGGTGAACGTGTACAGAGTCCTTGAGCCAAATCAGAATGTGAGCATGAGGAAGTCCTCGCTTCTGCCACTCTATCGTGTACATATGACACTGAACTTCTCCAAAAATCTTTGCCTTTGTGATGAGACTCATAGGCGGTTTTTGTTTCTGATGAAATACTCTTGCTAACAAATCATGACGATCCTGTGGTTTTTGTCTAACAAATAGTTCTTCCTGTATCTCTGTCCAGTTTGGATTGCAGGTGAAAGCGATGAAGAGGTCTGGTCTGCCGTAGTTTCTCACGTAGGTCATGGCATCTTGTGTACACTCGTGCATGTACCTTGTACCCCCTGTAAAGCTGGAAGGCAAGATGATCAACTGGCCTATGTCGGAGATATTTCCATCATTCATGACCGCATCCCTCAAATGAGCATACTGTTCAACTCTGAGAGTCCTCTGATTTATTCGTATGTACAATAGTCTTTCCGATTCAATCTTGGCAAACATATCAACGATAAATTGGTGGTATAGGTCTTTGCTTCTCAGTAATGTGTTGAAATTTGAAGAACGTATCATCATCCTGTAAGCATAAAATTGCATAGCTGAAATCTTCTTAGTTTGGGGAATTCCTGTAGTTGGATCTTTTAGTCGCAGTTCAAAATGATATCCATCCTCCCCCTGCCAAAAGATGAGTGGATACTGTAGCCGGTCGTAGGACCTGTGCGTCTCGGGAATTTTTTTGAGGGTGCCACTTCTTTTTTCTAAAACTATGTCTCTTGTCCCATGTTGTTCACCCACCATGATCAAAGCGACTTCTTCTGTTGCGGGGGGCGTTGAACCGCCTCTCATGTTCACCGTGTGGGGTTCTGTCCGCTACGATCACCAATTTGAATTCCGGGTTAATCTTATCCATAGCCGACTTAAAGCTCTGGATGTAACAGTTGTGATCATGCAGCATACCTTGCAACTGTAGTACTATGTTTCGTCTGGTTTGTGGCTTCTTTTTACAGCGATGCTCTGCTTGTTGTGTAGTAACTCCGAGAAAGTGAATTTGCAAAAATTTAGGCTCTTCCCTCGGTAGAGGCTGCGGACTACCGATGCGGTGATAGACTTGACCCTGCACCTTAAATGTAGGCATGTACCCGGGCTCTCTAATTTCTTTCGTTGTGCCAAAAGAGGTCATCTGGAAACAGGAATTGTAGCTTCTTATATTAGAAAGGAAATATTTAGCTTCTTGAGAAGTGCCACTGAGTAAAGATCATAGGGGCTCAGGTGGATCCATCAACTGTGGCCGTTGAACCCTTCCTCCGCTGCAGCACATACCTGTGGCTTCACCTTTCCACTTCTTTGCTCCACAATGTTGGCAAGTTTCAGACATGGATCCAATGATACACGAAGGATCAGATACGTAATCTGCCGATGGGTCGTAGTGAAAATCTGCATTTTCAAAATTAGTGTACATGCGCCTTCGAGCAGCACTTATTGTAGTTCTAACCTGCTGTAGTCTTGCTTGTCTTTCCGGAGTACATTCCATTTCTCTTCTTCTTTGATCTCGTTGTCTGTTTGATTCCTGTCTTGCTTGTCTTTCAGGAGTACATTCGATTTCTCTTCTTCTTTGATCTCATTGTCTGTTTTCTTCCTGTCTTGCTTGTCTTTCAGGAGTACATTCGATGTCTCTTCTTCTTTGATCTCGTTGTCTGTTTTCTTCCTGTCTTGCTTGTCTTTCAGGAGTACATTCCATTTCTCTTTTTCTTTGCTCTCGTTGTCTGTTTGTTTCCTGTCTTGCTTCTCTTTCAGGAGTACATTCGATTTCTCTTCTTCTTTACTCTCGTTGTCTGTTTGCTTTCTGTTTTGCTTCTCTTTCAGGAGTACATTCGATTTCTCTTCTTCTTTGCTCTCGTTATGTTTGCTTCCTGTCTTGCTTCTCTTCTGGAGTAGATTCATCTTCTCTCCTACTTCGATTTCGTTCTCTGTTCTGTCGCTTTTGCATCCGAAGACATTTTTTTTTCTCGGAGGCTGTGGCATATTCAAAGAAAAATGCTAAGGACAAAACATTAGTAAAACATTAAGCACAAAATGAAAACAAATAAAATGAAAGATCCTGAAATGAAACTAAGATTAAGTTCGGCAATGGAAGATTAAATTCGGCAAACAGCAATGGAAGTTGAATTTGCAAAGAAAAAAAAAGTGAGTTACCAAAACAAAAAATTATTGAAAAAATATACACATTAAAACAATGAACAAATTGAATTCAGTTAGGGCCCTCCTCAGCACATTGACTGCCGGACGGTCTTTAAAATATGAAATATTATGATTTTTTTAAATTGAATAACAGTAGAATTGATATTTCAGTAGTATTCAAAAGTTATACAATGAGAAAAATAAATATAATATAAATAAAATGAGAAAAAAATAATAGAATCGACTTTTTGTTATGGATCATATTATTGTTAAAAACTATGTGAAGACTAAAGGAATAATCGGAATCTTCAGTTTCACAGTTTGAAAAAGCGTAAAAATCCAACTTTCTTAAATGTTGTCTACAAATTTCCGATTTTAACTGAACTTCTATTAACGTAAGGAAAAATAGTTATGTGAAACGATACGAAAACATAAATTACTGTAAACATAAGAAATTAATTAACGTCATTTAAAACTGTACAAATGAAACAAATAATATAAATACCACATTCAAACTCTAAATTATGTCTCTTGTCCCATGTTGTTCACCCACCATGATCAAAGCGACTTCTTCTGTTGCGGGGGCGTTGAACCGCCTCTCATGTTCACCGTGTGGGGTTCTGTCCGCTACGATCACCAATTTGAATTCCGGGTTAATCTTATCCATAGCGGACTTAAAGCTCTGGATGTAACAGTTGTGATCATGCAGCATACCTTGCAACTGTAGTACTATGTTTCGTCTGGTTTGTGGCTTCTTTTTACAGCGATGCTCTGCTTGTTGTGTAGTAACTCCTAGAAAGTGAATTTGCAAAAATTTAGGCTCTTCCCTCGGTAGAGGCTGCGGACTACCGATGAGGTGATAAACTTGACCCTGCACCTTAAATGTAGGCATGTACCCGGGCTCTCTAATTTCTTTCGTTGTGCCAAAAGAGGTCATCTGGAAACAGGAATTGTAGCTTCTTATATTAGAAAGGAAATATTTAGCTTCTTGAGAAGTGCCACTGAGTAAAGAGCATAGGGGCTCAGGTGGATCCATCAACTGTGGCCGTTGAACCCTTCCTCCGCTGCAGCACATACCTGTGGCTTCACCTTTCCACTTCTTTGCTCCACAATGTTGGCAAGTTTCAGACATGGATCCAATGATACACGAAGGATCAGATACGTAATCTGCCGATGGGTCGTAGTGAAAATCTGCATTTTCAAAATTAGTGTACATGCGCCTTCGAGCAGCACTTATTGTAGTTCTAACCTGCTGTAGTCTTGCTTGTCTTTCCGGAGTACATTCCATTTCTCTTCTTCTTTGATCTCGTTGTCTGTTTGATTCCTGTCTTGCTTGTCTTTCAGGAGTACATTCGATTTCTCTTCTTCTTTGATCTCGTTGTCTGTTTTCTTCCTGTCTTGCTTGTCTTTCAGGAGTACATTCGATTTCTCTTCTTCTTTGATCTCATTGTCTGTTTTCTTCCTGTCTTGCTTGTCTTTCAGGAGTACATTCGATTTCTCTTCTTTGATCTCGTTGTCTGTTTTCTTCCTGTCTTGCTTGTCTTTCAGGAGTACATTCCATTTCTCTTCTTCTTTGCTCTCGTTGTCTGTTTGTTTCCTGTCTTGCTTCTCTTTCAGGAGTACATTCGATTTCTCTTCTTCTTTACTCTCGTTGTCTGTTTGCTTTCTGTCTTGCTTCTCTTTCAGGAGTACATTCGATTTCTCTTCTTCTTTGCTCTCGTTATGTTTGCTTCCTGTCTTGCTTCTCTTTCTGGAGTAGATTCATCTTCTCTCCTACTTCGATTTCGTTCTCTGTTCTGTCACTTTTGCGTCCGAAGACATTTTTTTTTCTCGGAAGCTGTGGCATATTCAAAGAAAAATGCTAAGGACAAAACATTAGTAAAACATTAAGCACAAAATGAAAACAAATAAAATGAAAGATCCTGAAATGAAACTAAGATTAAGTTCGGCAATGGAAGATTAAATTCGGCAAACAGCAATGGAAGTTGAATTTGCAAAGAAAAAAAAAGTGAGTTACCAAAACAAAAAATTATTGAAAAAATATACACATTAAAACAATGAACAAATTGAATTCAGTTAGGGCCCTCCTCAGCACATTGACTGCCGGACGGTCTTTAAAATATGAAATATTATGATTTTTTTAAATTGAATAACAGTAGAATTGATATTTCAGTAGTATTCAAAAGTTATACAATGAGAAAAATAAATATAATATAAATAAAATGAGAAAAAAATAATAGAATCGACTTTTTGTTATGGATCATATTATTGTTAAAAACTATGTGAAGACTAAAGGAATAATCGGAATCTTCAGTTTCACAGTTTGAAAAAGCGTAAAAATCCAACTTTCTTAAATGTTGTCTACAAATTTCCGATTTTAACTGAACTTCTATTAACGTAAGGAAAAATAGTTATGTGAAACGATACGAAAACATAAATTACTGTAAAC
The DNA here is from genome assembly GCA_907164885.2 of Dolomedes plantarius. NCBI lineage: Eukaryota > Metazoa > Arthropoda > Arachnida > Araneae > Dolomedidae > Dolomedes > Dolomedes plantarius. The sequence continues at coordinate 173,485,666 of OU015491.1, read as the reverse complement.
ATAAGAAATTAATTAACGTCATTTAAAACTGTACAAATGAAACAAATAATATAAATACCACATTCAAACTCTAAATTTCTTTCATTTCTCAAGCAATATAATAATAACATTTTGTTTAAAAAATTATAACACATATTCTACAGTTTAAAACTACATAGATTTTTTAATGAAAAAAGCATTTCTACATACAGAGAGGGATGTAATTTTTAAAATCATTGGTGTTGGGTTTCTCAATCTTATCTTTAATTCTGTTCTGAAGTAATGGAAATTCACATCTTATAATAATGATTTTTTAGAATCAGCGTTATAGTGAATTTAGCAATGATTATAATTTTTTTGGCTGAGCTCCCACTACGCCTTAACAACATATATTTATGATTACAGGTAATGATAACATTCCTTACATAGGTTACTTTCCGTTGAGTTGTTTTGCAAAAGAAAATATAAAACTAAAAGCGACCATGCTGGTCACGCAGCGGCTAGTTTTTAAAAAAGTTATGTTCTCAAAATATGACAATTAAGAAAAAGATATCATCGAGAAAAAATAAATCATGCTACTTAAGAAAGTCATACCACAAATTTCTATAAAATTAATCTGCAACTATATTTGACGTACAAAATAATGCATATGTCACATAACTATTTTTTCTTATTTATGCAAAAACATTATTGAAAATATAAACACATTAAAACAATACACAAATTGAATTCAGTTAGGGCCCGCCTCACACATTGACTGTCCTTAAAATATGAAATATTATGATTTTTTTTAAAATTGAATAATAGTAGAATGGATATTTCAGTAGTATTCAAAAGTTATACAATGAGAAAATTAAATATAATATAAATAAAATGAGAAAAAAAATAATAGCATCGACTTTTTGTTATGGATCATATAATTGTTAAAAACTATGTGAAAACTAAAAGCATAATCGGAATCTTCAGTTTCACAGTTTGAAAAAGCGTAAAAATCCAACTTTCTTAAATGTTGTCTACAAATTTCCGATTTTAACTGAACTTCTATTAACGTAAGGAAAAATAGTTATGTGAAACGATACGAAAACATAAATTACTGTAAACATTAGAAATTAATTAACGTCATTTAAAACTGTACAAATGAAACAAATAATATAAATACCGCATTCAAACTCTAAATTTCTTTCATTTCTCAAGCAATACAGACGCTGCTCACACATTTTTTAGACGATGTATATTGTATTCACAAAACTAAATTACAAAAAATTCTTGTGTTTTAAATGTTCTATTTGACATCCCTTATTCTGAACTGTCTTTCGACACCGCAATTTCCAGGATAATAATGCCTTTTGAAGTGTCAGAAGAGGTATTCTATCCCATTCCTCCTGAACAGCTTTCCAGAGTCCTGTAAGGGTTTTGGGACGACATTTGGATAATGCAGATTTTAAAAGTCCGAAAGCACAAAAATCCATAGGTGATACATCGGGAGATTTAGTAGGGATATCAGTGAAGGGTATGGCCTTGATACCAGTTTTTTGTTCCATTTCTTTTAGGAAATTTACAGTGGATTTTGATGTGTGACTGCTAGCTTTGTCCTCATGGAGTCTCACAGATTGATGGCACTGTGGGTAAAGCGATGGTATTTCATTCAGAAAAATTGGCAATAAAATATGTTCCTGATAGTATTTGGAGTTAATCTTCACATTTTTTCCACTCTCTTTCTTTTTAACTTGCCATTATAAGAAAACCCAGCAACAATCATGAATCCCTTAGAAAAACTTTCTTTCGATTCTTTGAACCATGTACTTAAATTTTTTTCTCCCCTTTTATGATAATAAATGGCTCTTTTTTTTTGTTGCAATCATTTAAATACATCCATGATTCATCTATTGTGACAATTGTTTTCCATTTTTCTTTCGATAAGTCTTTCTCATATAGAATTCTGCAGCGTGTCCTGCGTTCAGCGATATGATTTGGAAGAAGACAATGCACATTGCGTTTTTTCGCTTTCTTAAGATTTAAATCAACGTTTATCATTTTGTTTACCGTGGACACTGAGCATTTTAATGATTTTGCAACTGTTCTTTGACTAGGGGGATTTTGTTTTAACATTAAACAACGCACCTTTGCAATAGTCAAAGATGTCCGTTTTTTCCTTGGATACTTGTTTGGAATTTTTGTCCCACTTGAGGCTTCAATTTGACGTTTTTTTTTACTTTCTTGTTGACGATATTACCTATCGACGTTCTAGATATCACAAAACCATGACTCTCACATCGTTTTTGGATAACGGAGTATGCATATTTCTCTTCGGAAAGAACATAAATGTAGCCTTCGAACCACTGGTTTGTTAAAAGAGAGTGTTTGCACGCACGCAAACACTCTCTGTTATTAATAAGATTACTTTGTATAATATAATAAATATTATGCCCTCCATTTAAATTCGATATATATATATATATATATATATATATATATATATATATATGTAGACTCGGACCCTGATGCCCTACGCACGAGCCATACGCATCGGGCCAGATCGACCCTCCCCCCTCACCCCACCCCCTGGCTGCAGGAGATCGAGGGAGAGAAAAGGTCATTGAACGGGGAGAACGAACTTCGCCATTGGTGTGGCAGGTCGTCTCGGAATCTCGCTCTTATCACCAGCTTCGGAGCGGGCTGTGTAACGTTTTATTTTGAATATAATTGTTGTTGTGTTTTAAGCCTACTGTCTAGGATTTTATTTCATTGTCTGCGTCTGTTTCTTCATTTGCCCCGTGGTACATTGGTTACCACATAATCTTGGGGGCCTGACCGGGATTGTTCTGAAAAGGATTGTTTTCATATACGCCCTGCCGGGATTGTTCCTGAAAGGACTGTTTTCTTATTGGACTTTATCGTTATCTACACGTGAAATACAGCGTAACAACGTCATCGCCTGGAAATTCAGGTAGGAAGAACTTTATCTCATTTTTGCATCTATAATATTTTCGCGGTGTATAAGAATACGCGGAAAGAAGATCTAATTGTGTTGGTTCAGGAGCTTGGATTGGAACTGCCACCGACTCCCACCATAGCAACACTTAAGGGCGTAATTGAAAGCTCAGATATTTTTGAAACAGATAAAGAGTCCGTACAGGACACTTTAAATAACATTGTTGAGGAAAGAAGGATAAAATCCGAAGTTGAGGCCGCACAAAAAATTGAAGAACAAAAAATCGAACTTGAACGGATTAAACTTGCTCAGATGGAACGGGAAGTTCAATTGGATAATGCCCGAGAAAACATAACGAGTGTCCGAAACGTTCTGTCAGGTTCGCAGGTGAATATGGAACCGATAGTTACGAACACTTTAGAATCGTTAATAAAAAGCATTCGTGTTCTTAGTATGCCAGTCCCTACAAGACCAGAGAACTTTAATTTGTTCTTCCAAACTTTGGAGAGGGCATTTAAGACGAAAAATGTTAATAATTTCAAGGCAGTTAATTAAGTAAATTTAATTAACTGCCTTGAAATTACTTTAAGTTTTAGTTAATTTCAAGGCAGAGATATTAATTAATTTACTCGGCGAAAAAGCTAAAAATATTTTGCGGTACATCAGCGAAGATGAAATAACTGATTACGAGAAAATTAAAGAACTGGTACTTCGAGAATATCAGCCGACACCACACGAATGTTTAAATAATTTCCGAAAAGCACAACGATATGCAGATGAAACACATATCCAATATGCGTCGCGACTTACTGCTAATTTCCAGTATTATTTGAAACTGCGGAAAGTAACGTACTTCAATAAGCTCGGCGAATTAATAGTAGCGGACAAATTAATGGAAACTTTGGACAATGACGCGGTATTTCATATCGGAATGAAACAAAGTGACTTTTGGTATCGACCTGTTCAACTAGCGAAGGAGATTGATTTTTACTTCGTGAACAATAAATCATTGGGCGATACGACTCGCACTAAAGAAAGTAGTAAATTTGCATATCGTAACCAGAAAGGCGACTCCACGCGTAGGACAGATAACAAAAACAGTCAGCATTATAAGGGTGAAAATTCTAGGCGAAACTATAAATATGATATTAACGACCAGAGAAGCTATTCGGACAAACTTGTCTGTTTTTCCTGCGGAGGTAACCACTTCGCAAGGATGTGTCCAAAACGCAATCCCCAGACTTCATTAGACGCCACGAAGAATGAAGCCTATATTGGGTGTGTTACAACTAGTTCCGAAGGTATCGTTGTTAACAGATTAAATTATATTAAGTCAATGTGATCGGAAAACGCGTAAACGCAGTGAAAGACTCCGGTTCCCAAATCACGGTCATAAAAGGTATACACACCAAAAATATGAAATTCCTGAACAAAACAATTAACCTTGTTGATTATCTTGGGGGTACAACCACAGCAAATCTCGTAAAATATAATATATCTCTGGAAAATGGCAATTCTATCGAAGTTGTTTCTGCGGTAACAGATAAATTATGCGTAAACTGTATTCTAAGCCCAAATGTTTACGAATTGCTAGATTCCCCTCAAAAATGCGAATCAGGGGGAAAAGATGAACCGAACGCCGTTGGCCCCGACGGTCAACAATCCCCACCTCCTACCGCATCTGCTAGCAAGAGTAGAAGGACTGAGTCTCGTCGGGGTGAAAATTTTAGCGGCGGCGATGTTATGAATGAAGATTCAGAAGGGTTCATTTTCACGATTTCCTGTGATAGTGAAGGTAAAGATATAATCGATTTAGACCACGTAAAGAATTCAGACATAATAAATGAAGTGTTAGGTATTGTAAATAATTATAAAACAGAAAAAGTACTCAGCACAAATTTAAAGTTATCTATTGTCTTAACAGATGATATTCCAGTTTGTAATCGTTCTCGGAGATTGTCTTTGGCAGAAAAAAAAGAGGTTGATTTTCAGATTCAAACATGATCAAAGGAGGGAATTATAGAAGATAGCAATTCTGATTACGCATCGGCCGTGGTTATAGTGAAAAAAAAAAGGATAACACAAAAAGATTGTGTATTGATTATAGAAAGTTGAATGCTAAAACAGTTAAAGACAGGTACCCACTTCCCATAATTGAAGATGTGTTAGATCAGTTACAAACGGGGAAGGTTTTTACCAAAATCGACCTAAAGAATGCTTTTTTTCATTTGGAAGTGGAAGAAAACAGTCGTAAGTTTACTTCTTTGTCACCCACCGAGGGCAATATCAGTTCAAAAAAGCACCATTCGGATTAACGAATTGCCCAAGTATGTTCCAAAGGTATATCTGTCAGGTCCTCAGGGAATTAATTAATGAAGAAATTATGTTAGTTTACATGGATGACGTAATAGGGCCATCTGAAGACGAACAAGACGGATTAAAGAGACTGAACAGAGTACTGGATGTTGCCTTTAAATATGGGTTAGAATTAAATCTGAAGAAATGCCAATTCTTAAAAAGGGAAATAGAGTTTTTAGGTCACATTATCAAAAACGGTACTGTGCGACCGTCACTCGACAAAACGAAAGCAGTTCAAAACTTCCCGAAACCCAAGACTGTCAAACAAGTACAGAGTTTCCTCGGACTTACTGGGTATTTCCGAAAATTTATCCCAAATTTCGCCAGCATTGCGAAACCGCTTAGTGACCTGTTACTCAAAACTGTAACATTTACATTTGGGCCAGAACAGCAAGCTGCTTTTGAAATTTTGAAGGAAACACTTATCAAACAACCAGTACTTCCCATTTTCAAACAGGAGGCAGAAACTGAATTACATACAGATGCCAGCAAGTTTGGGTATGCCGCAAAATTGATGCAAAGAGCTAATGATAATAAATTTCACCCAGTATACTACGCGAGTAAGAACACCACTCCACAATAGGAGAAATATAGCAGTTACGAGTTGGAGGTTCTTGCTATAATCGGAGCCCTGAAAAAATTCAGAAGTTACTTATTAGGGATAAAATTTAAAATCGTGACGGATTGTTCTGCTTTTACTCAAACCATGACGAAGAAAGAGTTGACACCAAAAATAGCTCGATGGGCATTGTTTTTAGAGGACTATAATTACGAAATTGTGCATCGAACAGGGGCTCAAATGCGACACGTTGACGCACTGAGTCGTTACCCTATAATGATGGTCAGAGTTCATGACATAACATCCAAAATAGTACATGCTCAAACTACAGATGAATATACACGATAAAAAAATTGATGTCTGATTTTATTCTTAAAAACCAAGTACTGTACAAGATAGAGCATGATCGTGATGTGCTAGCTGTGCCGACAGCTATGTAGACGGAAATAATCAAGAGAATACACGATACAAACCATTTTGGGGTGACTAAAACCGAAACTTTAGTCAAACAAGACTATTAGTTCCCAAACATACGACAGAGCGTTGAAAAGGTTGTAGCCAGTTGTGTTGAATGCATCTTCATAAATAGGAAAAGAGGAAAGGGTGAAGGATTTCTCCATCCTATCCCGAAGGAAGACGTGCCGTTAAACAATTATCATATCGATTTTATTGGGCCTTTACCATCAACGATCAAAAACTACAAACGCATCTTCACTGTGGTAGACGCCTTTTCGAAGTTCGTATGGTTTTATCCCGTAAAATCGACAACCACTCAGGATGCTTTGCAAAAACTGAAACAACAGAAGACTGTCTTTGGAAACCCTCTAAGAATAATTACGGATAGAAGAGCTGCATTTTCTTCAAAGGAATTCGAAGAATTCTGTACTAGTGAAAATATTCAGCATGTAAGCATCACCACCGGGAAACCTCGCGGAAACGGACAAATTGAGCGCATGCACGGCACACTGATACCAATCTTAGCAAAACTTTCAATCGACGACCCAGAGAAGTGGTATAAGCATGTCGATGCTGTGCAACGTGTCATGAATGCGACAATTTCAAGAAGTACTAAGAGACCATTTGAATTACTCACTGGAGTAAAAATGAGGGGCAAAGAAAACGCAGAAATACTTCAGATCCTAGAAGAAGAATGAATTAATACTGTGAAAAACTGCGAGAAGCAGCTAAGAAAAACATCCTCAAAATACAGGACGAAAACCGCAAAAGCTTCAAAAAACCAGGAAAGAGGAACCCATCTATAATAAAGGGGAGCTCGTAGCGATTCAGCGTACACAGTACGGAAGCGGACTCAAGCTACGACCCAAGTTCTATGGCCCATACCAAATTACAACCGCCAAGCCAAATGACCGGTATGAAGTGCAGAAAGTGGGTCAGCATGAAGGACCTAATGCCACGACTACAGCAGTTGATTTTATGAAGCCGTGGAAAGACTAGCTCCCTCAGTTGATGAGGATCCTTCGAAAAAATGCTGTACATAGTTTTCTAATCTTTGTTATTTTTAGTTTTTTCCAGGTTATATTCCAAATTGGTAGCAGACACTGTGGTCAGTGTCCTATCAGGAAGGGCTGAGGATGTAGACTCGGACCCTGATGCCCTACGCACGAGCCATACGCATCGGACCAGATCGACCCCCTCCTCACCCCACCGGCTGCAGGAGATCGAGGGAGAGAAAAGGTCATTGAACGGAGAGAACGAACTTCGCCATTGGTGTAGCATGTCGTCTCGGAATCTCGCTCTTATCGCCCGCTTCGGAGCGGACTGTGTAACGTTTTATTTTGAATATAATTATTGTTGTGTTTTAAGCCTAGTGTCTAGGATTTTATTTCATTGTCTGCGTCTGTTTCTTCATTTGCCCCGTGGTACATTGGTTACCACACACACACACAGACATATATATATATATATATATATATATATATATATATATATATACAGGTTGTCCCATAATGATTGGGACAAATTTTAAGGGGAGGTAGGGCATTTCAAAAAGATTCAAAATTGCATAGCAACACATGGTTGCAAACGTCATGGGAAAGTGGTATCAGAGGTACAAGAAGTGAAGGACTACGAGACAGAGATTATCAGAACTATTTATTGCTTATAAATATACATATGCTGTGGTAGATTATATCATTTGAAAAGGTTACAAAGGATGTTCAAAGTTTCCACCATTACAAGAGATGCAAGCGTTACAGCGACGGACCATAGATTGTCGGACACGTTCGAAAACACCTGGATTTGCTTGGATATCTGCAGCAGTGCAAATAATTCTTGCAACGAAATCCATTTCAGACTCAACAGGTGTTTCATATACAGCACATTTAAGTGCACCCCAAAGAAAGAAATCCAGGCTGCTTAAATCCGGGGAGCGTGTGGGCCAGACAACCGGTCCGCCACGCTCAATCCACTGTTGACCAAACGAACCACTCAAATGTCTCCGAACACATCTTCCATAATGGGGAGGCGCCCCATCATGTTGAAACCACATGTTTCTTCTCACATTTTGCGGCACAGATTGAAGTAACCCTGGTAAAACCTCTTCAAAAAAGATGAGATACTTTGTCGATGTCAAAGGTGATGGTAACAGGTAAGGCCCGACTAAGTAGTCACCGACCAAACCAGCCCAAACATTCACTGAAAAGCGATGTTAGGCATCATGCAGTCTCACTCCATGGGGGTTCTCGTGAGCCCATAAATGCGCATTGTGTTGGTTAAACACACCATCTCGCGTGAAATATGACTCATCCGTTAACAAAACGTAAGATGGAAAATTTACATCTTGGCCACATTGGCCGAGATACCACTGCACAAAACGCACACGTGCAGGGGAGCAGTGCCTGAGGGGAGCAGTGCCTGTACCCTTTGAAGGTGATATGGGTATAAGGATTCGGCTTTCAAAACACGATGTACATTATTCCGAGATCGTCTTACGGCAGCAGCGAGGGCACGTATGCTGGTACTCGGATTCCTCTCTACGGCATCCATCACATTCTGTTCGATGGAGGGCATACGAGTAACTCGTGGCCTACCCTCATTCTTCCTACTTCCTCTGAATAAACCATATTCACACAAATTGTGGTGGACATTCGAAAACACACGGCGGTCCGGTATATCTCGCTGTGGGAACCGTTCGCAATACAGTCGTTGAGTTGCTCGTGCATTGCAATCGGCCTGTCCATATACTAAATGCATGTCTGCCAGCTCCTTATTCGAATAATGTTGCATGCTCTTAAGGCGACTATTGCTCGAATGACGAAAAATCAGATTTTTCTCCTCGGGATCTTTCAGCTCCAACACCACGCTTTCGTTTGAGACCATGGTTTGCTATGCGATTTTGAATCCTTTTGACATGCCCTACCTCCCCTTAAAATTGTATATATATATAAGCATAGTGAAACTTCTCTTGTCGGCCACGCCTATTCGACAGCCACCATTCAAAACGGCCACTTTTTTCCGGAACTATTACTGGTCGCCATAGAGCATAGAACATTCGCATAGAACCTCGGGAACTGTTGACAATTTTTTTTATCTGGGAGCACCATGCTGGTGAGTCAATATTGCTCCCTTGGCATATATATATATATATATATATATATATATATGTGTGTGTGTGTGTGTGTGTACATATATATATATATGTACATCTATATGTATATATATATATCTATATATGTACCTTAGTTTTGATCGAGCAACCTCAGGGGTGATATCTGGAGGACTCGCAACTTTCCCCACCCACTGATCGAGCTCGATCCTCAGTTTTGATCGAGCAACCTCAGGGGTGATATCTGTAGGACTTGCAACTTTCCCCACCCACTGACCTCGCAGACGGACATTCCTGTGTATTGATTTAACGAGACCATATTCAGCCTAGACACGAAGATTTTTAATGGCGTTCGATGGAATTGGAACTGAACATCCCCAGTCTAAAGCCCAATGTTCTACTATTAGGCTAATGTCAATTGGGGGTTACCCCAACAGACCTATGGGGACCCCCAACCATTAGGAGTTGGCCCAACATACCCTATTATAATATACCTATATATCTATATACTTACTATACCTATTATATTTAATACACCTATTGGCCCTTTCAATAAATAAGTGATAATCACTCTTCTTTGTTTAGATACAGCACATACAATCTGTTGGGCCAAAGTTACCCGCAAATGCCAAAGTTACCCCAGTTGACGGTACTTCGGGCTCCATATATTTATTTTTTTTGTATGCAAATACAAAATGCTGACCCAAAAAGTAATTAAAAAATGAACATTACTTTCTTTAAAATAAGCAAAAATAATATAGGATTAGATTTGGGGGAAAATACTATGCTTACATTTTATATAATTCTTTTTTGCAAATACAAAATGGAGGCATAATGTTTTTTGTCCCAAAATCTGATTCTTTTCTACTTTCACTTATTTTTAAAAAGAGTAATGTTTATTTTTTCAGTTTTATTATACTTTTACTGTTTCTTTATATAAAGTGAATTATCATGTTCATTAAACGAATTTCATTGCATTTGTGCGGAGAAGTACCCCTTCATATACTTCTCTTTACGTGCACAAAAGGAACCTGCAGAATATCCCTTCCCGCCAGTCATCCTAAATTGCGTCAGCTAAACATCCCAGGATTCGTTCGGGGTTATATATATATATATTTTTTTCTGCGGCTTGTAGTGTCACAGAAACCCGAAGAATATGGCAGAGGAAAATCCTATCTGACATGCTAAGAGAGACAGTTCGACTGTATATCATCCCGAATTTGACACCTTGATACAAGTAATATTCATCACTTCAGCTTGTCCCAGGCCTCTCGCAAAACTCCTTTTGCCACATGCACGCTCCCGCATTTTGCATTTCGCGCTTCCGGCCATTTATGCAGAAGTGCGGTTTTTTGCAAGAGTGAGATTTATTTTCGGGATGCGCATTTCTGTTTGTAAAAATTTATTCACTGTCAGCTCGGAAATAAAATGGATTTGGAAGTGCTGGATGGGGTATTTTTTTATTTACGGGACGAAAATTCGCTTGCAATATGCAGAAACATGAGTTCCGCATTATTATTGTGGCTTTAGCCCCTGCTCTACTTTGCGAGAGTATCTATCTTTCTTTGAATTACAGTAATAGAAATATTTTATGCCTGCGTATTACCATTTTCTACCTACAGTTAACAGTACGGTACTTTTTTGCAATGCATCAAAAACATTCTTGTCTTTTTGCAATGCTAGTGCTCACGCGAGAGAATGTTCGTTAATGGACTACTGCATTTTATTTCTTTCTACCGGTTATCGTATACAAAGCAAAGTCGCCCGTAATGGATGAATATAAAGCAAACTGGATTCAGAAGCATGAGGGGGATGAAAGATGGAATTTACATCTTTATAACTTCTGTATGATATTGTAGCGAATCTAGGGCGTAGCTGTCGTGGCATAGGCGTAAGGTGTTTGGCTGCGGTTCTGAAGGTGATGAGTTCGAGCCCCGCTGGATGCAAGTTGCTTCTCTTCAAATTTCCTTTGTTATCATTTCTCGTTTTATTCAGAATGTTCTAATATGCAAATTTATTGTATTCTAATTTATTATATGCTAATTTATTATATGCTAATTCTAGTTTCTACCGTTCCAGAAAGTTCGGTGACTGTATATAAGTCGAGCTAGCGTTCAGTTCAGGTTGAATAAAGTTCTCTAGTGCAGCTCTCGCATTGATTTCCTGTGATATAAATTCGAATCTACGCGACATTTGTGGTGGAGGCGCCGGGTACTACGATAGGTACGACGGAAGATCTACGCAGAAGCCAACGGTTACGAGGACTCTCGCCTGAGTTTGGCTTGTTACCAGATCCTAGAAGAGGTCCGAGAAAAATGCCTGAGGGAAACGAGACCGAGCCAAAGGTTCCAAATGATGCCAGCCCTGCTCCATTCAACATCGCACAAGTGCCGTTCCTTACATACCAGTTACCCCGAAATCCGTGCCTCTTCACCGGAGATGACCTACAGGATGTCAGCAGGTGGCTTAAAGACTTTCAACGAATCGCCACGTATAACCGTTGGGATGAACAGATGTGCCTAGCTAATGTCATCTTCTATCTTGCCGGAACGGCCCGACAATGGTTTGATAACAATGAGCACACTTTTACTAATTGGGCCACGTTTAAGCAATCCCTAGACAATACTTTTTGCCGAACAGACGATATGCGGCGCCAAGCTGAAAGGCTGTTGTTCTCACGTGCGCAACATACTGGGGAGACATCTGAGTCGTACATTCAAGATGTGCTTGCTCTGTGCCAAAAAGCTAATCCCGACATGCCAGAAGACGAAAAAGTGGCTCATCTCATGAAAGGAATTTCAGAGGACTTATACCAGATCCTGTTGGTTCAGGACTATAACACCGTCGATGAGTTTGTACAGCGTTGTCGTCAGATAGAAAGCCTTCGAAGAAGACGTATCGTCCGACCAGTATTCCAGAGGCTACCTAATGTCTCTACAGCGTCGGCCGTAACGGAAGTAGGAGACATAGGATCGTTGGTACGTGCAATTGTCAGGGAAGAACTGCAAAAAATCTTGCCCGAAGCCCAATGTTACATTAGCGAAGAACCAAGTACACCAAATGATGTCGCATCTGTGGTACGGGAGGAAGTAATGGAAGCCCTAGCACCGCTCACAGGTCAAAGAAGACGCACCACCAATTCGCGCCCCTCAGCTCCAGTTAGGCTTCAGCCAAGGCGTGAAGCTAGGGTCAACAGTGTTCCAGAGCGCAAAACGGACCTGTGGAGAACTTCTAATAATGTACCCCTATGCTATCACTGCGGACGTCCAGGACACGTACTGAGGTATTGTAGGGAAAGACGACGGGTATTTGCAAATGCAAAAGCCGCTAGAACATCCAACCCCCGACAGAACATGGACCCTACAAGATATGGAGCCTTTTCTCAACGTGATATGGACGCCGACTCTTTATACAGCTTGGACGACAATAATGTGCACCCCACATCTTCCAGTTTTAGAAGCGGTTCACCCTACCCTCACCGCTCCTTCAACCGCCGACAGTCGCAATCTCCTGTACGCCGCTCTAGCCAATCGCCCCGCCGACTCAGGGAGGAAAACTAACTCCAGCGACCTGTGCAGGAGGTGAGGCCGCAGATGAAGAAAATCCTCCGACGCATACTACCACCAAGTTAAAGAGGAACACCACCTATGTCACAGTAAACGGACAATGTGTGCAAGCCCTCGTAGATTCAGGTGCTGATTATTCTGTCATATCTGAAGAATTACGCAGAAAATTGAATGCGCCTATGTTTACTGAGAGAGGACCTATATTGAGAACTGCATGCGGAAAACCTGTAGTTGCCTCAGGACGTTGTGTATTAAGAATCAACTTAAATGAGAATGCAAAACCGTTTGAATTTCTTGTTTTCCCGCAGTGCAGCCACCAAATGATACTTGGATGGGATTTTTTTCGCGCCACTGAGGCCATCATAGATTGTGGAAACGAAAAGCTTCAACTTGCCGAAATCCTTCCAGAAAACGTGGAGTCAAGTAGTTCAGATTGCTCTTTGTTTGCCGCAACAGATTACGTAATTGGAGCAAAGTCAGCAAGGCAAATATGCGCTATAAATCCAGTCATTATGGAAGCAGATAAAGCTCTAATTATTGGCAACAAACTTCTAATGTGTGAAAGAGAGCTATCTATACCAGCTTCAATTATTAACGTTGAGAAGGGCTGCTGTAATCTATGGGTAACGAATTTCTCTCGACGACCTCAGTTGATACCAAAAGGGATGAATATAGCCAGCTTAATTACCATAGCCGACGACGCCATTTGTTCTCTGAGGGATAGAGATCGAGAAGGTTCCAGGGAACACAAGTCCAGAGAAAGATTAACTCGGGACAAATTAAAAGAAATTGTAGATACTCAGTTGACTCCTGTTGAAGAAGGCGAGTTATTAAATCTGCTGGAAGAATGTAGTGACATTTTCGATGTAAATGGAACATCGAGGAAGCCCAGAAGCAATACTGTGAAGCACAAAATCTACACAGGGGACACCTCCCCAATCAAGCAAAGGCCCTATCGTATTTCAGCCACTGAGAGACGTGCGATTGAAGACGAAGTACAAAGAATGCTAAAAGAAGACGTAATACAACCATCAAACAGTCCTTGGTCGTCTCCAGTCGTACTTGTAAAAAAGAAAAATGGTGAGTGGCGTTTTTGCGTGGATTACAGAAAATTGAATAAGGTCACTAAGAAGGACGTCTACCCGCTACCACGCATCGATGACGCATTGGACTGTCTAGCAGGTGCGAAAATTTTCTCAATTATGGATTTAAAATCGGGCTACTGGCAAATAGAGGTTGATGAGAAAGACAGAGAAAAGACAGCCTTCGTAACATCAGATGGTCTTTATGAATTTAAAGTCATGCCGTTTGGGTTATGCAACGCTCCAGCTACCTTTGAGCGAATGATGAACACGGTACTACGGGGTCTCAAGTGGAATATCTGTCTTTGCTATCTAGATGACATCATTGTCTATGCGCCGAATTTCTCAGAACACCAAGTACGTTTAAGAAAAGTTTTGAAATGCATCCAAGAGGCGGGACTGACGCTTAATTTTAACAAATGCTCATTCGCCAGGAAGAAACTGACTATATTGGGACACCTGGTTGATCAACATGGGATATATCCCGATCCGCAAAAGATAGCTGCTGTAGCAAATTTCCCTGTTCCGGAAAATATCACCGACGTCCGAAGTTTCCTGGGCTTGTGCTCGTATTACCGACGATTTATTAGGCACTTCGCTGATATTGCTAAGCCCCTACAGGAATTATTGAAGAAAGATGCAAAATTTTCGTGGAGCACCGCACAAAATGAATCTTTTTCATCACTCAAAAAATTACTGACAAGTGGCCCTGTTTTGGGACATTTTCTCCCAAATGCGGAAACGAAAATTCATGCAGACGCTAGCGGCTATGGCCTCGGTGCCGTGCTAGTACAGGTCCAAAATGGTAAGGAAAGACCAATAGCTTATGCTTCCAGGTCCATGTCACCAAGTGAAATAAACTATTCCACGACCGAAAAAGAGTGTCTTGCTGTCATCTGGGCGATTAGTAAATTTAGACCTTATCTGTTTGGAAAACCCTTCACCATCGTAACAGATCACCACTCTTTGTGCTGGCTCGCCAACATAAAGGATCCCTCGGGGAGACTTGCACGATGGGCTTTGAGGCTGCAGGAATACGACGCTGATATCGTGCACAAGAGTGGTCGGAAACATTCCGATGCCGATTGCCTATCAAGAAAGCCTCTTTTCGAAGCAGTAGCCGAGAACTGTGATGAAATCCCCTTCTTTGCGTCCATCACAGATTACCAAAAAGAACAACTAAAAGATGATCGGTTGAAGTCTATAATTAAAACCTTGAAGAGGAGTGATGGATTCCACAATTATCAAATGAGAAACGGCGTGCTATACAAGAAAAACTATGATCCTATGGGACGACAATGGCTCTTGGTGATACCGAAACAACTCCGCCTCGATGTCTTAAAGAGCCTCCACGACGCTCCAACCGCCGGTCATCTCGGATTTGCCAAGACGTACGACCGAATAAAGCGAAAATACTATTGGCCCGGATTGTATGGCAGCACGCGTAGATATGTGTCTCACTGTCGAGAATGCCAAAGACGAAAATCGCCACCTCAACTTCCACCAGGGCAACTTCATCCAATAAAACCCCCTGATGAACCATTTGCCAAACTTGGAATAGATCTCCTCGGACGCTTTCCAGCTACTCGAAATGGGAACAAGTGGATCATTGTTTGCACAGATTACCTGACGAGATTCACAGTTACAAAAGCATTACCAACTGCTGAGGCCACAGAGATCGCCAAATTTATAGTCGAAGAAATCATACTAAAGCACGGAGCTCCCAGGGAAATGATAAGTGATCGGGGACGCTCATTCTTATCCAACCTAGTGAAAGACATCAATCAATTATGCCAGACGTCTCATCTTCTGACGACCGCTTACCACCCACAAACCAATGGTCTCACAGAAAGATTTAACAAAACATTGGCAGACATGCTGTCGATGTACGTAGACGTTGAACAAAGAAATTGGGATACCATCCTACCCTTCGTGACTTTCGCTTACAATTCAGCAAAACAAGATACCACCGGATTCAGCCCATTCTTTCTCGTCCATGGTAGAGATGTCCAGACTCCTCTTGACGTAATTTTTCCACACAACCCGGAGAACCAAGACGATAGTTATGCACAACAATTAATCACCAGAGCTGAGGAAGCTAGACAACTTGCTAAAATCCATATCCTCAATGCCCAAGCAACTGACAAACAACGATATGACGAGAGACATCGACCAGTCAGCTACAGTGTCGGAGACCTAGTATGGGTCTTTACTCCTGTGCGAAAAGTTGGACTGTCTGAAAAGCTCTTAAGGCGTTATTTCGGACCATATCGAATTACAAGACGCCTATCTGATGTAACCTACGAAGTAGAAAGTATAGAACGGGATAGAAGACGACGAGATACAAAAGACATAGTCCATGTCCTGAGATTAAAACCTTACTCTGATCCAAAGGAACAATTGGATGACGTGGGTGCACATGGCCCTTCCAGGAGACCTGTTACCAGAAGCCAAACCAAATTGCAGCGGGACGCTGCTTTCTCTTAAGGAGGGGGAAATATAGCGAATCTAGGGCGTAGCTGTCGTGGCACAGGCGTAAGGTGTTTGGCTGCGGTTCTGAAGGTGATGAGTTCGAGCCCCGCTGGATGCAAGTTGCTTCTCTTCAAATTTCCTTTGTTATCATTTCTCGTTTTATTCAGAATGTTCTAATATGCAAATTTATTGTATTCTAATTTATTATATGCTAATTTATTATATGCTAATTCTAGTTTCTACCGTTCCAGAAAGTTCGGTGACTGTATATAAGTCGAGCTAGCGTTCAGTTCAGGTTGAATAAAGTTCTCTAGTGCAGCTCTCGCATTGATTTCCTGTGATATAAATTCGAATCTACGCGACAACATTCAACAGGAATATGCAGATAACATATAGTTACCACATTATTATTGTTATTATGGATTCAGTTCTGTTTGATTTTGGGAGAATCTAACCTTGTTTGGATAAGAGAAACAGAACTTTTGTATTATATATTACATTTGTTTGGTTGATTCTGCAGATTACGACCATCGTTTGCAATAAAGGCTAAATTGACCGCGAAAGCTACAACTACCTAGGTCTACAGTACTTCAGTGTCTCGACGCCCGACGGTGCCTTGGCCTTCTACAGGATCTGTTGTTGGCTACGGTCTTCCAAGTCTTAGCTTTTAAAATGAGAAGGTATTTTTTGAGGCATCTAAGCCATCTCTATTTGGGTCTACCTTTTGGACGAGGACCGACAGGAATTTCTCAGCCAATCAATAGTAATATAAAACAGTAAAGTATTGCTTGAATTCATTATGGGATAAAAATTTCTATTATTTTAATCGTTTGTGAACAGTTTAACACAACGTTGGCCTAATTAACAAACCACGTAGCTCAAAAATTAAAAATAAAAACGATTTTTGGAGTTTAATGCTATTTCATTGGTTTATAGTCCCTGTAGACGTCTATCAAACTTCATAACTCCAAAAAATTTAATTCATCCAAATAAAAAAGAGGGAAAAAACAACACATATTACGTAACTCCGTAACTTAACAGTTGCTAAACTTATATATATATATATATATATATATGTATGTATATATATATGTATATATATATATATATATATATGTATATATATATATATATTATATATATATATGTGTGTGTGTGTGTGTGTGTGTGTATATATTGTAACGCGTTGAGCGAGGTAGCAATCGACTGAACAAAAAATCACAGCCAAATAAATTAAAATCGACGAATTTATTTCAATTCGGAGGAGAAAATTTGGAGATTGATGATCCGTTACGCAGTTAATGAAAGTCCTCTAAAATGTCGACTGAGTCCGTTAGGAGGAGTTACCACCTGGAGTTCCGCTAATTCAATATCATCGAATAGTTCGTTGAAATTAGAGCAAGTTCCTCGATTTTCACTCCTTGCAGGGCGGATAACTGCGAGCCACTTTATAGAATCAGGATGATCCGGACTGATGATCTCGTCTTGAGACCTCGTCGAAATGTAACCAAGCTTCTTAGCCGAAGCTAAAAGTTCTCTTCGTGAGAAATAAGCCGCCAACTACGCAAGTCCGCGTATAGCCGTTTTCTTTCGACCCTGGATGGTCGGAGGAGTCTACCACAGCTTAGCAGGTCGCTAAATGACTTTTCCTCGCCCCGTCTAATTTTGGACTCTCTCGCTCCGTCCAGAGAACTCGTCTCCTATTGGATCTGCTAATCGTGATGTCATTCTAGACTTTTCGATTTGCTGGCAGGCCAGGTTGAAATGTCCGTGGTTTCCCGGTGGTCCTGCGCCATTAATCAGGAGAACCGTGGCGAATTTCTGTTCCGCCAAGATGTCACGTTTTTCCAACCGCTTTGTGTTCCTTTCGTTCCAGCTCGCTGTCACCTGCTATACGTTAAAGGAGGGCGTGTCGGTTAGTTGCGACAAATTCCAGCCATGTGCTGCGTATATTTTAATTGTGCGAATTATTTTAATTCGTCACAATCCCTCCCCCGTTGGGGAGATTTTGTCTTGCAGGCAAAATCTGGAAACAAGGGTTAACATGGCTCACCTGACAACATCATCAGAGGCAATCATAATTTAATCTTTAAAATTACAAAATTAAGTACTTAAAAACTTTTTTAAAAAAACATTATTTGCAACACTATTATACAATTATACACTACTAAATTAGTCAATTAATTAAAAATTCTTAAATTATTCAATTGATTACACATTATTAATTTGCTGTTTTATTTTGACAGCATCCTGCTCAAACAGTCTGCGTGCAAATTCCTTTTCAGAGAATTATAGCAAAATACAAATCCTTTTAACTAATTTCCGTTGAAGAAATCTATCACTAACCAAAATTCGTGTATGTTTCTTTTCTAGTAAAACATCCCATATACAAGTCATTTAAACTAAATTCCCTTCGGAAAGCCTAGCGGCGTTTCCAAAAACCGTCTCATTATTTTTAACAAAAACAGAACAGTTATATAATTGGACACATTATTAAGTAACCTACCTACATAGAAATAAGCAATTTAAAATTCAACTAACAACACAAAAAATTCAACACAGTAATACGATTACATTTCTAGGTTTCCTATTCACACGGATTACCTAGATTATTATATCTACATTTGACCCTAAGAATTTCGTTTGAAAGGTTCGAATTTCTCGAATCTACACCATTTAAATTTGGATGTAACTTTCTGACTCACATCCCACTTGTTGTGAAGTGCCCAAGAAAACTTTTCACTGGGTCTCGGTAAGTCAACCGTCCCTTTATCTTAGAAAATTTCCTCAACTTTCTCTTTTGCCGAAGTCTTAGACAAATCTGCGTCTTCTTGGCTAATTTACTTTCATTTCTAAATTTCGAGCTCTCATAAGCCCAGAACAAATTTTCCTCACGCATTTCGCGTCCCCTCGAATTCTTAATAATAGCTTATTGAGTTCCTCTTTCGGTTTCTCATTTACTCCTGGGGACTCAACATTTTTGGCTGTCTCAGTCTTATGCAACCCCCCTTTCAGAGCGTCACAACTGAAACATCTGGTCATTCCATTCTCCTGGGGAGATATACCACGCTCGACCCTATTGTTTGCGTTTCCCTTAACCTCCGTCGAAACCTGACAATCAAGGGTGGGCGGATTAGCTCTCCTCTTCTGGCGTGGAGGTTCAACAATGACTTTGACCGTGACAGGAAATGAGGGGAACTTCCCTCAATTCCTGTTTCAATCCTGTGACAAAATGCAAGTTCTGGCCTTTCGCCTGACCGGAATTCCTCTCTATTCTTACAGAGTAATTTATTTGGTTCCCTCAGAGTTTCGGCTCTTACGAATTCCCTAAGGATACCCTCGTTAAATTTTGACTCAGTCTCTTGACTCGTTTCCTTTTTGCGTCGACTTTCTCGCGTCACTACCGCATTAATTTTCTGAGAATTGTTTTCACGGGAGTCAATTAATTTTTGGGTGGAATTCCCCAATATATAATGGTTCATCTCTACGGATTTCCCTACGATAGCTGCTTTCGTCAAAATGGTTCCAAATTCGGGGCTCTCTAACTTTATCCGAGCTAGCGGTAAGCACCTCAATTAATTTTCTAGGGGCTGCCTTACCCATATTTTTTTCCCTGTAAAATCCTCGGGTTTAGTCACGAGTACTGGAGCTAAATCAAGACTACTACCTGTATCCCGTAAAATAGTCATTTCCCTAGAATTTACCTTGGCCTGGCTTAAATAGGGTTTAAAACAGGGATCAAAATTTTTCGTCACGGCCAGATAATTTATAATTCCCACCTCCTTCCTGGGTTCGGGGCAATTGGGTTTAATGTGCCATGGCTGATTACAATTATAGCATACGATTTCCTTTTTACGTTCAAACTCCCTCGTTCGAAATTCAGGATCTATATTCCTTGCACTATGTCCATTGTTTTGCCCGCTCTCGCTAGTTTCAACTCTTTTCTCAACCTGGGGTTTTTCCGTTTTCGGGCGGTCTACGACTCTCTTTTCCGTAGGTTTAAAACTTTGGGGTTTTTTTTAAGAAGCATCTAGATGCTTCATAATGGTCTAGTTTCTTTGCTAGATCATCCGGATCATTTAAGTTTCCCCAGTCATCTATGAAATGTTCTTTCATTTCATTAGGGGCGCGTTTTTTCAACTGATCCGCTATCATCAGGTCTTTCAAAGTCTCATAATCTATGACCTCGATTCCCTCTAACCAACCTTCTAGGTAGCCACGCAACTCAAAAATGAGATCTTGCCATAGCGTCCCTTCTTGTTTCCCGTGTGTCTGAAATTTCGTTCTAAATGCCTCTGAGCTAAGCTTAAATCTTTCTAACAACACGGATTTAACATGGTCATAATCATCCCATTTATCGTCCGGTATTTTAACAATTAACTGAGCAATCTCTAGGGGTAGCAATTCAATTAAGTCGGTTACCCAATCATCCTGATCAATACCTATTTTCCGAGCTTGGCGCTCAAATAATGTAAGAAATAAAGCCATATCGGACTTTTCTGGGTCGTATTTTTGCATTCTAAGGGTTTTGCGGGGTCTCGCGCTCTCATTACTCGCAGAAGCTACGCTACCGATTTCGGCGCTTTGAGTTAACCGTAACTTCTCAAGTTCGAAATTTCGTTCCTCCCTTAGTCTCTGAAATTCCAATTCTCGTTCCTCCCTTAACTTTTGTGATTCCAATTCTCTAGCCTCAACTTTTAATTCTCTAGCCTCAACTTTTAGTCTATCCTCAATTATGGTTTCCAGCATTAATTTGGCACTTTCTTCGTCATAATCTTCGCTCCCTACGATTTTCTTAATGAGAACAATGGACATAGTGCAAGGAGAGGTCTATTATCGTCTCTTCATCCCCCACCTCCAATCGAAATTCCCTAGCGAGGTTTTGAAGATCGGCTTTTCTATGCCGTTTTAAGAAAGCCATATTAATATCTTACAATTTTATTGGACACAAGTTTACTAGATAATTTTACACTCCTAGCTTCCTTTTCCAAACTTTCACAAAATACAATACACACAGAAATACAATAATACACAATTCTCTTATCGACTTAGCAGAAGAAAAGGAACTGTTCTTCCATTCAATCGCAACTGCTTTTGAGTAGGGTAGAAAAGCTTAACCTCTACAATCGTTGTTTGCTTTCAAATTACAACATACCATAAAGAATCAATAATTCGATTACTAGCAATAATAATATCATTTCAACATCAATATAACACTTAGTTGCAATAAACACTTTTCATATACTACACTAAACTCAATTCTTTCACTGGCTAATTTAATTCGTAATATACACAATTCAAAAATACACTCAGAATTTTGCAATTAAGACCACCTTAAAATTTTACTCAATTACTTTTATAATTCAGACTTGCATACTGTTCGAACGGTTACTGATGCTTGCGCGTAACTCTTGCTCTACACATAAAAAACACAATTCTACTAAATTTTTACTTGTAATATTTTCCACATATTTTAATTCAAACACAATTACTTTTCGATTAGAATCAAGTGCATTTGCTAATTTATCTTACAGCACCGTTCAACAATTATACCTACAAAACTAAGAATAGTCTTTAATTTAAAATTAGCATATATTACTTTTACTACACAATTTCTTTGCCTCTAAGAATGAGTCAGGCTTACCTACTCTGACGACCCTCTTTCTGCAATCGATGTCGGTCAGCTCAATGTTGTGGCTCCTTTGCGGAATTTTGTCGGCACGGCAACGGATATTAGTACTCGGCGGTTTCCATCGGCTGAGGCTCCCGGTACTTCTACTTTCCAGGACAGGGCGTCCTAACAGGGGTGCTTCCTAGACAGGGTGTCCTACATCTATCTTCGTCGATAATGTGCACAATGTCGTGGACCGTCGCTGTTGATTAAACGACGATTCTTTATCCTACTTCGCTGCCACCAATATAAAGGCTGTAACGCGTTGAGCGAGGTAGCAATCGACTCAACAAAAAATCACAGCCAAATAAATTAAAATCGACGAATTTATTTCAATTCGGAGGAGAAACTTTGGAGATTGATGATCCGTTACGCAGTTAATGAAAGTCCTCTAAAATGTCGACTGAGTCCGTTAGGAGGAGTTACCACCTGGAGTTCCGCTAATTCAATATCATCGAATAGTTCGTTGAAATTAGAGCAAGTCCCTCGATTTTCACTCTCTGCAGGGCGGATGACTGCGAGCCACTTTATAGAATCAGGATGATCCGGACTGAGACCTCGTCGAAAAGTAACCAAGCTTCTTAGCCGAAGCTAAAAGTTCTCTTCGTGAGAAATAAGCCGCCAACTACGCAAGTCCGCGTATAGCCGTTTTCTTTCGACCCTGGATGGTCGGAGGAGTCTACCACAGCTTAGCAGGTCACTAACTGACTTTTCCTCGCCCCGTCTAATTTTGGACTCTCTCGCTCCGTCCAGAGAACTCGTCTCCTATTGGATCTGCTAATCGTGATGTCATTCTAGACTTTTCGATTTGCTGGCAGGCCAGGTTGAAATGTCCGTGGTTTCCCGGTGGTCCTGCGCCATTAATCAGGAGAACCGTGGCGAATTTCTGTTCCGCCAAGATGTCACGTTTTTCCAACCGCTTTGTGTTCCTTTCGTTCCAGCTCGCTGTCACCTGCTATACGTTAAAGGAGGGCGTGTCGGTTAGTTGCGACAAATTCCAGCCATGTGCTGCGTATATTTTAATTGTGCGAATTATTTTAATTCGTCACAATCCCTCCCCCGTTGGGGAGATTTTGTCTTGCAGGCAAAATCTGGAAACAAGGGTTAACATGGCTCACCTGACAACATCATCAGAGGCAATCATAATTTAATCTTTAAAATTACAAAATTAAGTACTTAAAAACTTTTTTAAAAAAACATTATTTGCAACACTATTATACAATTATACACTACTAAATTAGTCAATTAATTAAAAATTCTTAAATTATTCAATTGATTACACATTATTAATTTGCTGTTTTATTTTGACAGCATCCTGCTCAAACAGTCTGCGTGCAAATTCCTTTTCAGAGAATTATAGCAAAATACAAATCCTTTTAACTAATTTCCGTTGAAGAAATCTATCACTAACCAAAATTCGTGTATGTTTCTTTTCTAGTAAAACATCCCATATACAAGTCATTTAAACTAAATTCCCTTCGGAAAGCCTAGCGGCGTTTCCAAAAACCGTCTCATTATTTTTAACAAAAACAGAACAGTTATATAATTGGACACATTATTAAGTAACCTACCTACATAGAAATAAGCAATTTAAAATTCAACTAACAACACAAAAAATTCAACACAGTAATACGATTACATTTCTAGGTTTCCTATTCACACGGATTACCTAGATTATTATATCTACATTTGACCCTAAGAATTTCGTTTGAAAGGTTCGAATTTCTCGAATCTACACCATTTAAATTTGGATGTAACTTTCTGACTCACATCCCACTTGTTGTGAAGTGCCCAAGAAAACTTTTCACTGGGTCTCGGTAAGTCAACCGTCCCTTTATCTTAGAAAATTTCCTCAACTTTCTCTTTTGCCGAAGTCTTAGACAAATCTGCGTCTTCTTGGCTAATTTACTTTCATTTCTAAATTTCGAGCTCTCATAAGCCCAGAACAAATTTTCCTCACGCATTTCGCGTCCCCTCGAATTCTTAATAATAGCTTATTGAGTTCCTCTTTCGGTTTCTCATTTACTCCTGGGGACTCAACATTTTTGGCTGTCTCAGTCTTATGCAACCCCCCTTTCAGAGCGTCACAACTGAAACATCTGGTCATTCCATTCTCCTGGGGAGATATACCACGCTCGACCCTATTGTTTGCGTTTCCCTTAACCTCCGTCGAAACCTGACAATCAAGGGTGGGCGGATTAGCTCTCCTCTTCTGGCGTGGAGGTTCAACAATGACTTTGACCGTGACAGGAAATGAGGGGAACTTCCCTCAATTCCTGTTTCAATCCTGTGACAAAATGCAAGTTCTGGCCTTTCGCCTGACCGGAATTCCTCTCTATTCTTACAGAGTAATTTATTTGGTTCCCTCAGAGTTTCGGCTCTTACGAATTCCCTAAGGATACCCTCGTTAAATTTTGACTCAGTCTCTTGACTCGTTTCCTTTTTGCGTCGACTTTCTCGCGTCACTACCGCATTAATTTTCTGAGAATTGTTTTCACGGGAGTCAATTAATTTTTGGGTGGAATTCCCCAATATATAATGGTTCATCTCTACGGATTTCCCTACGATAGCTGCTTTCGTCAAAATGGTTCCAAATTCGGGGCTCTCTAACTTTATCCGAGCTAGCGGTAAGCACCTCAATTAATTTTCTAGGGGCTGCCTTACCCATATTTTTTTCCCTGTAAAATCCTCGGGTTTAGTCACGAGTACTGGAGCTAAATCAAGACTACTACCTGTATCCCGTAAAATAGTCATTTCCCTAGAATTTACCTTGGCCTGGCTTAAATAGGGTTTAAAACAGGGATCAAAATTTTTCGTCACGGCCAGATAATTTATAATTCCCACCTCCTTCCTGGGTTCGGGGCAATTGGGTTTAATGTGCCATGGCTGATTACAATTATAGCATACGATTTCCTTTTTACGTTCAAACTCCCTCGTTCGAAATTCAGGATCTATATTCCTTGCACTATGTCCATTGTTTTGCCCGCTCTCGCTAGTTTCAACTCTTTTCTCAACCTGGGGTTTTTCCGTTTTCGGGCGGTCTACGACTCTCTTTTCCGTAGGTTTAAAACTTTGGGGTTTTTTTAAGAAGCATCTAGATGCTTCATAATGGTCTAGTTTCTTTGCTAGATCATCCGGATCATTTAAGTTTCCCCAGTCATCTATGAAATGTTCTTTCATTTCATTAGGGGCGCGTTTTTTCAACTGATCCGCTATCATCAGGTCTTTCAAAGTCTCATAATCTATGACCTCGATTCCCTCTAACCAACCTTCTAGGTAGCTACGCAACTCAAAAATGAGATCTTGCCATAGCGTCCCTTCTTGTTTCCCGTGTGTCTGAAATTTCGTTCTAAATGCCTCTGAGCTAAGCTTAAATCTTTCTAACAACACGGATTTAACATGGTCATAATCATCCCATTTATCGTCCGGTATTTTAACAATTAACTGAGCAATCTCTAGGGGTAGCAATTCAATTAAGTCGGTTACCCAATCATCCTGATCAATACCTATTTTCCGAGCTTGGCGCTCAAATAATGTAAGAAATAAAGCCATATCGGACTTTTCTGGGTCGTATTTTTGCATTCTAAGGGTTTTGCGGGGTCTCGCGCTCTCATTACTCGCAGAAGCTACGCTACCGATTTCGGCGCTTTGAGTTAACCGTAACTTCTCAAGTTCGAAATTTCGTTCCTCCCTTAGTCTCTGAAATTCCAATTCTCGTTCCTCCCTTAACTTTTGTGATTCCAATTCTCTAGCCTCAACTTTTAATTCTCTAGCCTCAACTTTTAGTCTATCCTCAATTATGGTTTCCAGCATTAATTTGGCACTTTCTTCGTCATAATCTTCGCTCCCTACGATTTTCTTAATGAGAACAATGGACATAGTGCAAGGAGAGGTCTATTATCGTCTCTTCATCCCCCACCTCCAATCGAAATTCCCTAGCGAGGTTTTGAAGATCGGCTTTTCTATGCCGTTTTAAGAAAGCCATATTAATATCTTACAATTTTATTGGACACAAGTTTACTAGATAATTTTACACTCCTAGCTTCCTTTTCCAAACTTTCACAAAATACAATACACACAGAAATACAATAATACACAATTCTCTTATCGACTTAGCAGAAGAAAAGGAACTGTTCTTCCATTCAATCGCAACTGCTTTTGAGTAGGGTAGAAAAGCTTAACCTCTACAATCGTTGTTTGCTTTCAAATTACAACATACCATAAAGAATCAATAATTCGATTACTAGCAATAATAATATCATTTCAACATCAATATAACACTTAGTTGCAATAAACACTTTTCATATACTACACTAAACTCAATTCTTTCACTGGCTAATTTAATTCGTAATATACACAATTCAAAAATACACTCAGAATTTTTGCAATTAAGACCACCTTAAAATTTTACTCAATTACTTTTATAATTCAGACTTGCATACTGTTCGAACGGTTACTGATGCTTGCGCGTAACTCTTGCTCTACACATAAAAAACACAATTCTACTAAATTTTTACTTGTAATATTTTCCACATATTTTAATTCAAACACAATTACTTTTCGATTAGAATCAAGTGCATTTGCTAATTTATCTTACAGCACCGTTCAACAATTATACCTACAAAACTAAGAATAGTCTTTAATTTAAAATTAGCATATATTACTTTTACTACACAATTTCTTTGCCTCTAAGAATGAGTCAGGCTTACCTACTCTGACGACCCTCTTTCTGCAATCGATGTCGGTCAGCTCAATGTTGTGGCTCCTTTGCGGAATTTTGTCGGCACGGCAACGGATATTAGTACTCGGCGGTTTCCATCGGCTGAGGCTCCCGGTACTTCTACTTTCCAGGACAGGGCGTCCTAACAGGGGTGCTTCCTAGACAGGGTGTCCTACATCTATCTTCGTCGATAATGTGCACAATGTCGTGGACCGTCGCTGTTGATTAAACGACGATTCTTTATCCTACTTCGCTGCCACCAATATAAAGGCTGTAACGCGTTGAGCGAGGTAGCAATCGACTCAACAAAAAATCACAGCCAAATAAATTAAAATCGACGAATTTATTTCAATTCGGAGGAGAAACTTTGGAGATTGATGATCCGTTACGCAGTTAATGAAAGTCCTCTAAAATGTCGACTGAGTCCGTTAGGAGGAGTTACCACCTGGAGTTCCGCTAATTCAATATCATCGAATAGTTCGTTGAAATTAGAGCAAGTCCCTCGATTTTCACTCTCTGCAGGGCGGATGACTGCGAGCCACTTTATAGAATCAGGATGATCCGGACTGAGACCTCGTCGAAAAGTAACCAAGCTTCTTAGCCGAAGCTAAAAGTTCTCTTCGTGAGAAATAAGCCGCCAACTACGCAAGTCCGCGTATAGCCGTTTTCTTTCGACCCTGGATGGTCGGAGGAGTCTACCACAGCTTAGCAGGTCACTAACTGACTTTTCCTCGCCCCGTCTAATTTTGGACTCTCTCGCTCCGTCCAGAGAACTCGTCTCCTATTGGATCTGCTAATCGTGATGTCATTCTAGACTTTTCGATTTGCTGGCAGGCCAGGTTGAAATGTCCGTGGTTTCCCGGTGGTCCTGCGCCATTAATCAGGAGAACCGTGGCGAATTTCTGTTCCGCCAAGATGTCACGTTTTTCCAACCGCTTTGTGTTCCTTTCGTTCCAGCTCGCTGTCACCTGCTATACGTTAAAGGAGGGCGTGTCGGTTAGTTGCGACAAATTCCAGCCATGTGCTGCGTATATTTTAATTGTGCGAATTATTTTAATTCGTCACAATATATATATATATATATATATATATATATATATATATATATATATATATATATATATATATGTATATATGTATATATGTATGTATATATATATATGTATATGTATATATATATATGTATATATATATATATATATATATATATATATATATATATATATATATATATATATGTATATATATATATATATATATATATATATACATATATATATATATATATATATATATATATATATATATATATATATATATATATATATATATATATATATATACAGATGGAGTACAAAATAATACGAACACCTGTGAAAAAGTATGACGTATTTCACACCTGCAGTACAGCCGCGCCACCTGCAAGAGAAGTCTGCCACCTAGTGAGCGTGAAGAGGAAGGTATCAGTCTGTCAACAGCAGTCACCTACGTTGCATGCTTCTATCGAACTGTTTGTGATAAGTTAAAATGTCAGACCTGTCAGAGTTCCAAAGAGGAATGATAGTTGGAGCGCGTTTAAGTGGAACATCGGTTACGGAAACAGCAAACCTTTTGGGGTTTGCAAGGAGTACGGTATCAGCCGTTATGACAGCGTACACGAAAGAGGGTAAGACGACGTCTTCAAAGCACAACAGTGGACGAAAGTCCAAGCTTGCTGATAGGGATAGACGGGTCTTGAAGCGCATAGTAGCCCGAAAGCACAAGCAATCATTATCCGAGATAACATCCGAAATGAACAGTCATTTCCAGGACCCCGTTTCAACAGAAACTGTCAAAAGGGAACTTCATGCTGCGAACATTTATGGCAGAGTGGCAATTCGTAAACCCTTGGAGACAGCAACTAATTCTTTCAAGCAACGCCAATGGTGCAGAGATCAGAAAGGATGGTCCCCACAGCAGTGGCAACAGGTAATATGGTCAGATGAATCGTCATTCACCCTATTCCAGACGACCAGACGCGTTTATGTCTGGAGAACGCCCAAAGAATCGTTTCATCCTGAATGCCTCTTGCCGACTGTGAAGCATGGGGGTGGCTCCATTATGGTATGGGGTGCGATATCTTGGCGCGGTCTTGGGCCACTTGTTATTCTGCATGGGAGGATCATATCCAATCACTATCTAAGCGTTCTAGGGGATCATGTCCATCCTTTTGTCCAGACTGTATTCCCTGGAGAGTGACCGCTTTTTCAAGACGACAACGCCCCTATCCACACTGCTAGGTGTGTTCAAGAATGGTTCGAAGAGCATGACGATGAAGTTGAACATCTCGCCTGGCCCCCTCAGTCTCCTGACTTGAATATTATTGAACATTTATGGCAATATTTGGAGTCCAAACTTCGTTCCCGATTTCCACCTCCATCCGGACTTTCGGAATTAGAGACCGCTCTGCAGGAGGAATGGGTTAATATTCCTATAAATATTGTCCATGACCATTTTGCATCTATCCCACGTCGCATTAAATCTGTACTTCAGTCCCCTCCAGCCTCAGGTTTGTGTTTCCGGTCATACATTCCTATGTGACTATCGCTCGTCTTGATGCCTACTATCACCCCTCTGAATTTGTCGGTCGAATTTTGGAACACTGTATTTTGTAAAAATAGCATACAAAATAATTCGCAGTGGCGGCACACAAAGTGCCGCGGCACAGTGGTTTAGAATCACTGGTCTAGACATTTATCATATAAATTATGTATTCATTTGAGTATTTCACGGAAATAGCCTGTGACAACGCAAGACTTGAAAATTGAAAGCCATAGCTCGCGACTAGATGGCGGGACAGTAGACGAAGATTGTTTGTTTACAACGGCGTTGGGAGTTTTTCCACGCGTTGGGACTTTTTTCCGCGCGCAGAGATTTTTGTATCGCAGCTCCGCGCGCTGAGATGTGATTTGTAACTTATATTTAAAATATTGTGTTCTTTTTTTGTTAATAAAAATGTGTGTGATGTTAATCGTCCATGCTTAGTGCTTTTCGCCTTACACAGTGGATTTAAATAATAGTGAGCCAACCGGCCAAGCTGTTACAAGCCTAGCTTAAAAGTCAGCAGGTTTTAGATATGTAAGAAAGCATCTGAGTACATAAATACCATCATAGAAAATGATATGGACTCATTTGAACGATCTCACAATAAGAATTATCTTTACTGAAAGAATTTATTTTGAAAAATCTTCCTCGTAAGTTTTAAACATACCGAAAAGACATGTTTTGGTCTCATTTGAACGAGTAAAATGAAAAACCGAATTCTTAAAACCAGTTTTAATTTCATTTAGTTACAACTAAATTAAAAAACTGACAAAAATACTTTCAATCAATTCCTTCTTTTAGACAAAAGGAAATTTAACATACGAATTACTTCCAATTGTTCTTTCCTTGTCTCGTGACAAGTGTTGGAAAAAAAAGACTGAATCCAGCAACTTTTAATGTTTCTGGGGAATCCATGTTATTAAAAATTATAATCAGTGTCTATCAAGGCAGAGTGACGTCTTTGTCAGACGTGTCTAATCGGCTTTTAAATTCACGTAAGTTCAGCGAAATCAGTTTTCTGTTTTTATCAGTTAATACGCATCTTCTTAAGCTAAGTAGGGTTTTAAAAAATAATTCCTTAACAAATTAAAATATATTTTGAATTTCATTTCTTCTAGAGAGCAGTAAGTCGGTTATATAAGGCGTATATTATTTAAACAAAATATTAACTCTCAGTTTTTAAAATATCCTTTAGTTACTGTACATAACTAACTAAAGTAAAAAACATACTATTATCTTTATTTACAACTAGCTGAAAACCCGCACTTCGTACGGAGTACATTCGAATTAAATACAACGGTCAATGTATGCAATTGTGCCAAAATAATATATACATATATATATATATATATATATATATATATATATATATATATGTGTGTGTGTGTGTGTGTGTGTGTAATAATAACGCCCCATCCTTATAAACTGTTCCGCCCCACCTTTTTTACTTAACACGTATTCTAAATTATCCTTGTTTCTTCTCAATAAAGTACAGTCTCTTTCTTCAAATTGCGACCTAGGAATTGACCAACTAACCATCCAGATTACCCCCTAGTGCACGCGCGTTAAAGATATTTGTAAACATAATTCAGCACCACGTGATGTTTTCGCCTCGGTGCGCTTTTCGGAACAACAGGCGACCCTTATGTAATCAAGTCACATGCTCAATTTTAGCCAATAAAATTATATCCCCGATGTCAGTGCCCCTACACTTTATAACCTTCTGTAAAAATTTAAGGCGTGCTTTTTACTGTCTGTCGATGTCTTGTCCTGTTTACGCGCTGCTCCGCTGCTGTCCAATATGATTTAAAATCTGAGTTCTGAATGCGTCCCGGCAGGGACCGGTGGCGTTGCTATTATGTGTGTCAAGTTGTCAAGATACCTGTGTTTTTCTGAATAATATTTGTCTGTATTAGAATCCGGAATAAATTAATATGCGTCGCATATCTGTTGTGTGCATCCTTCCAATGCCTCGCCAGTGTGTGGTTTTCCTCCCCGATGTGTCAACAGCTCTCGTGAAATGGTCTTCATCTCCTGACCCTCTGGCTACGTTTACAACATATTTGTGTTTCATCTCCTCTACATAGTTTAAGTTAAAGTTTACCGTGCGCGTTAGCCGATATCATTATATATATATATATATATATATATATATATATATATATATATATATATATATATATATATATATATATATATATATATATATATATATAAATAATAAATACGACGATCAATGTATACAATTGATGTGAAAATATATATATATATATATATATATATATATATATATATATATATATATATATATATTTATAAAAAATCGTAAGGGATATTTTATATACAAAATAATGTAGAAGAAAATATTCAAATTAAATGCAATAGGACATATTAAAGAATATAGTACAGTGAATATAGTACAGTTTGAGGAACATATCTTTTATTGTATTTTAATATTTTTTTTGGATAATGTCCAATCGTCTGCCGCATTAGCAAGAAAAAAATATATTTTTGTCTATTTAGTTGTTATGCACGTGACGGTAAATTTATTTAAAGTACCAGTAAAGAAATCATGTGATCAGCATTTAATAAATTAAATTCTAAAAATTAATCTTTAAAAATTCACCCGAAATCAGAAAATGGAGGTAAAGATTCCAAAAAGATCTCATTTTAAAGAAATTTTTATGATCTTTCTTGTGATATAAATTTTATAACCCTCAAATTATTATTTTAAATGCAAACTTAAAGTTACTAAAACAGCTTAAAAATTTAATTTTTAAAAATCTAAGAAGAATTTTTATAGTGTAGTGCACCCCTACACTATAAGAAGAATCGCCATGCCAAATTTCAGCCCTTTTGGTCCAGCGGTTTGGTCTGTGCATTGTATGTCAGTGAGTCAGTTACGGCACTGTTTTATATATACAGATAATGAAAAGTGTCTGCATGCAGCAACTTATTGAATACGTTGGCTGTTCAATAAACACAGACTTCTTTTTTATTAAATAAATATCATCTTTGGCACTAACTAAATGGAAAGGATAAAATATCAAAAATATTCTGTAATTTGTTGCAAATTTCTGAAATAATATAAAATTTAAATGAAAGAACTTCCTAACTTTTAAGTCTTTTATTTTCGCAAAATATTTTTCTCTGTATTGGTGAGAAAAATGCATTCGTATAATATACTCTTATGACGCTTACAGCTGCTGCTACAATGATGTTAAGCAAGAAAATCATGACAGTTTGGTATTTTGTGCATATTTGCCGACGGTCTTATAAACCTGTTTGGTTGGTTTGTAGCACTACGTTCGTTCTTTGTAAAACAAATGCTAACTGTTATCTACCGGTATCTCTAAGCCAATCTTGAATGGATACAAACACCTTTGCACTACTAGTACCCACGTTGTATAGTAGATAGTTTTACGGGCTTCCACAGTTTGGGCTCATGTCCGAACCCAGGCTATGATATGGATAACCACCGTGCTGTCTCCCCATAGGGAGAGATGTATGTTCATCTATCAGGTGCTCCCATGAGGAAAAAGACAACAAAATCATGGCATGTATAGTAAAAGTTGTATGGTGAAAGTCATCAAGGCAAGTGCTTGTTGCATTGGAGGGAAAAAAATCTCATGCCTTAGCAGAATTTGAATTCTCAGACCATGTTTGTGAGCACAACGCCTTAATATTAGCGCCCTTTACACGTACGCTCTTTCGCGAGTGCTTGGAGCGTACGGGTTTGCGCTCACGCTCCAAGCACTCGTGAGAAAGAGCGTACGTGTAAAGGGCGCTAATAACGCCCTTTACACGTACGCTATTGGAGTACTTGGAGCGTACGGGATTGCGCGTGGGAAAACTTGCAGTACGCACAAAAGCAGCTTTCCCTTTCTCTCCGACACCTTCACACGTGCACTCAATCGCGCGGGATCGTAGTTTCACGTTTGAAAGAGCGTACGAGTAAAGGGCGCTCGCTATTCGGTAATGATCTACCCTTATATGAGCCTGGATTTAATGCATATTATAGTAAATCAATTTATTACTATGGATCAGCTTATATAATGAGCCTTTTTCAATATAACTGTCAAATTCCATGCATTTCATCATTCGGATTTTCCTTGACTACATAATACAAGTTAATTTTTATGATATTTTTGAAAATCCTTTCCGACTACTTTGGGACACCAGTAGAATTTTCAAAACGTATGTCTTTTTACTTAAACTTCAGGGCAGAAAGCAAAAAAAAACACCTTCCATGGAATGAAGTCAGGGCTATGAAGATAGTTTGCAACAGATACTCAGAAACAAAATTGTGTCATATATACGCAGTTTCTCCTCAGATATTTCGGCTGATGGGTTAATGGGTCTAGAATCAAGAAAGAGGGACTGAAATAATCTTGTAAATTGGAGTTTCCAAAGAAGATAAAAATCTCAATTAGGTAACTTATTGTTATACTCCACTCTTCTCATCAGATCCCGCAGCCATATGAATGCTTCCCTGCATTAAAATATTCGTGAAGTGCCTTGGCCAACGTATTGGCTATGATGGTATTTCCTTCTCTAAATTCTGTAAGATTAGACAATTAAGGGCGTCTAAGACCCAGTTGCTACTTTTGTCATTTATATCAGTCTTTTACAGAAGCATTTTCTATTTATGTTATGATTATAGTAAAGTTGATGATGTTTTACTATAGTAAAATATAGTAATTGTAAAGTATAGTACAGTATAGTATAGTATAGTAATGGGTCTGGAATGAAGAAATAGGGACTCAAATTATCCTGTATATTGGAGTTTCGAAAGAAGATAAAAGCCTCACTTAGTTGACTTACTGTTATACGTCTATTCTCATCAGATTATTTGACTCTTCTCATCAGATCCCGCAGCCATATGAATGCTTCCCTGCATTAAAAGATTCGTGAGGCACCTTGGCCATCGTATTAGCAATGATGGAATTTCCTTCTCTAAATTCTGTAAAATGAGACAATTAAGGGCATTTAAGACCCAATTGCTACTTCTGTCATTTATATTAGTCTTTTACAGAAACATTTTCTATTTATGTTATGATTATGTTATGATAATAAGTTGATGATGTTTTATTATAGTAAAATATAGTAATTGTAAAGTAAAGTACAGTACAGTATAGTATTGTGGCGGCCCTGTGGTACAGCGCTCTGGTTTTCAGTGCTGAGGGTGCTCGGATCGAATCCTGGCGTCGATTCGATACGAAAAATGCCTCCGTTTGTGTCGTCTCTTCATAGGGGGTAATGCTGTCTAGCTATAAGGTTCCCCCATTTCAAAATAGACAGTAAAACTGTGGCGTAGTATAGGCGAGTATTTGATGACAAGTGCCTCCGCAATTTAAAAAAAAAGTATAGTATAGTTATAGTAGGATTATAGTGAAAATTAACTGAATAAAATATTCAAATATTGATTGAGTGGTATTTAATGCAATTATATATTTTTTTTGATAGGTGGAAGAAAATTTTAGATTAAAAATACTGAGCACTATTGATAAAAATCTTGGATGTTTGGTTGGCTTTGAATCGGAACTTTGAATAGATGAGTTTTGAGAGTACATGGCATCGTTAGAATGATATTTCTTAGTAATCCTCATAAAGTTCTAAAAATTGCACGGACTTGTGTGCATGAGCCGGCGGCATTATATTTGCCTTCAAATCTAATTGATTACCATATTCCATACTCTGACGTGGAATAAAGACACTACTCAAACGATATTTTAAACTAGTATATTCAACATAATTATAAAAATTTACACTAGCTTATAATGTGGAAATTTTTCAAGAAAAAAATTTCTCTCTAAACTATATAATTAAAACTACACAGGTCTAACAGTTTCAAAGACGCAGTCCAATTTTCCTTAATAAACTATAGCAGCTTTAATATACGCCAGTAATTTATCAAAACCTCTTGCAAAAAAATATCCTGCTTTCGTGTGCAATGCAGGAGTCAAATTCTTGCGACAGAGATACAGATCGCACGCACGAAATGAATATTTATCCTTTCAAATCAGCATAAAATGCATAACCCGAACAGCATGACAGCTAAGCTTCCCACTTGTAAAAAAAGAAAGTGCCACTTTTCTTGTGATAATAGGAAGACCCCAGAATGAAAGCGCAGGCAAGAAACTGTCTGGATAAATCTCTATTTTTTCGAAAGCCATTTTAATAAAATGTTGCATTTCGGGAGTGTCAGCGAAAAAAGACATCCCTGTCGCAGCTGTCAGGATGGCTATTAAACATGCGTCTTTTGCAAATGGATGCTCTCAACATCATGTCTACTGCAATACTTCTTCACGCCTGTGTGCCAGAGGCGGTTAGAAGGGAAAAACAAAAGGTTGAAATTTTGACGTTTTTATTAGCTTTAATCAGGGTGTATCTCGTTATTCGAAGTTCATAATGGTTGAGAAATATACAACACAAATAAATTGAGAATAATCACCTCATTATATATATATATATATATATATATATATATATATATATATATATATATATATATATATATATATATATTGAGTGTCCCAAAATTCATGCAAGATTTGAATTTTGCGCCATTGTGTGGTAAAGTGTTGCCAACGAAAAAAAATACAGCGTGACAGCTGACAATTCAGGGATATTAAAAACGGAGCGGTACACGGAAGAACAACGCGTTTTCATTATTGAATGAAGGTTTTAACAGTTAATGGTGCTCACTATCGCTGCATGATAATCCAGTTTTATTTTGTGCCTAAATTGCAAAATATGGATGTGTACGACATGTGGTTTCAACAAGACTGTGCCACATGCCATACGGTTCGAAAAACAATTGAATTACTGCGTGAGTCTTATCTGCTCGTGTAATTTCCCGTTTTGGTGATCAGGATTGGCCGCCCAGATCATACGATTTAACGCCGTTGGGCTGTTTTCTTTGGGGTTTTTTGAAGTCTATGCCAACAAGCCCGCGACCACCCACGCCTTGAAGGAGAACATTGAGCGCTGTATCAACGAAATTCAACCACATTTATGCAAAACGGTCAATTTCAACAAAAGAGTGCGTATGTGCCAACAAAGCCGTGGAGGCCATTTACCCGATGTAATATTTCATACATAACCCTATACTGTGTTTTCTATCAAAATTACTACTTGCGGGAATTTTAGGACACCTTGTGTATATATATATATATATATATATATATATATATATATATATATATATATATATATATATATATATGTGTGTGTGTGTGTGTGTGTGTTTGTTTGTTTATGTATATATATGTGTTATATATGGTGTTTATGAATGTGCTTCGTATTCCTTAAAAAACAAGTCTGGCCACCTGTATTTTTTATATAATATAGTGTATGCATTATTCTACTATCAGGTAGCAGCAATGAAGCTAAGGGCATCATGCTTTTTGGGGAAATAGCGTAAAATATCAAACCTTGCAGACCTTGTGAAAAGGGCAAATTGTTGAAGCGCGTTTAAATTGGAGTATCTGTTACTGCAACCTCCAGGCCAATGGGTGTTTTTCGAGCTATAGTATCGAAAGTCATAATAGCATACACAGTGCACGGAAAAACATCTTTTGCATAACAGAATAGTGGACGAAAGGGAGAGCTGAGTGAAAGAGACGGACGAGGCATTAAAGCCGATTGTAACACGAAGAAAGACAACAACTGCAACGAAAATGACAGAAGAGCTCAATTGGCATCTGCATGTTCTGATATCAACCATTAGAGGTAGAAGGGAACTTTACAAACAAAGCATTTACGGAAGAGTAGTTATTCCCAAGCCACTTGTAATAGATGCTAATACAAAATATCGTCCAAAGTGGTGCCACGACCGCAAATCCTGGTCGAGTAATACGTTGAAAATCGGCATTTGGTCAGACGAATCATTGTTCACATTGTTCAGCGTAATAGAACGTGCGTATGTCTGGAGAACACTTACAGAAGCGTAAGATTCTTGCTGTCTCATCTCAAATGCAAATCATGGAGGTAGATCTATCAGAGTTTGGGATGGAATCACATGATTCTTCTTCAGGTCCTATTGTAACCATGAAAGGGAGTATGAATGATAAGGTTTATGTCGAAATTTTAGCTCACTAATCCATCCTATGGTGCAAACATGGTTTCTTGCAGGAGATAGCGTTCTCCGGTATGATAATCCCCCTATACATACAGCTAAATCTATCAAGTATTGGTTTGAAGAGCATGAAAAAGAAGTCAAATAACTTATCTTGATCTGTACAATCCTCCCGACTATAAATCATCCAACCACTGTGATCTGTACAAGCGGATAGTTTAAGGTATCGATATCCACCACAGCATCTCTACAGGAACTTTCATGATTTATCCCTGACGAATGGTCTAATATATTCTTAACCACTATTTATGACTTGTACAATCGAATTCCAAGTTGAATGAGGTAGTATTACATGACAAAGGGGATCCTGTCCCGTATTAATAAAGGTTTTCATGATGTTTATCAGTATTTCCATTATTTTGATAACCACCTGTATATATGTTTGTGTGTGTGTGTGTGTGTGTGCGTGACATCACGGCGGCGAGGGCGTGGGAAGAAGGAACAATGTTGATTTCCGGCCGTGCGTCAAAGCATATCAAGTTCGACATAATCAACATATTTCTGTCCCGCGCTGAAAATCGAGGCGCAATCGGTAAAGTTCACTGTCGCTTTTGGCCTCTCGAAGGTCTTTGTGACAAAATCTCTCACTGGTCCCTCCGGCCTCGGACTTTCACATGAACACGCATCACTTTACGAACAAACTTTTTATTGACTCTCAATTTTCACACGTTCATGGAGCAGCGACAATTCCCAAAATCGCACATGTACACTGAGGCATGCCTGTTTATAAACTAATAGAAGTACTGACACGTGATGCTAAAAGTTTTGCAGTAATTGGCTGGTACCCTGGAATCAGGGCTCTGACGGACTGGAAAACAACGGGGACTCTATAAGAGGCAACAGGGGTTGTATAAAACATGCCTGATTTCAGTTAATTCCTTTGTTCTTGAAATCGAACTGCGCAATTACTTTTTAAAGCGTTACGCCCAAGCATTTTTGAATGGAATTTTGAATTTTGATGGGTTTTGGGGTTTTATATGTTATATATATATATAACATAAAAAACCCTAAATCGCTTTCAAGATTCTAAATTCTAATAAATTTCCTTGAACGTAGATTAATTTCGTTTCCGATTTAAAGAACAAAGACAGGTGCGTAGCGCCCCCCGCGCATCCTTACATAATATATCACATGACCTCTGACATCAGAGTCATGGGTTCAGGCAATGGCTCCAGACATTTTGATCACATGGTAAGACGCTCGTGAAGTTTATAAAAGCTCAAGCATGCATCCAGGAGCAAGATTTTGGCGTGGCTCTGTTACCCAGCAAACCGCCGTCATCGATGTTAAAAAAATGGATAAATAAAACTTATTGTTTAAATGAAGAGATTCGTCTGATTGGTCGTGACTACAAGTTTCTGAACTATGAAATGTCGACTCCGGTCTCCGTTAACATGGGACGGGGTTGGCATGTTACACACACACACATATATATATATATATATAAGTGTGTGTGTGTGTGTGAAAGACATAATTTGATATAGAAATAAAGTAGTATAATCTAGTTCTGTCCAGTTCAAGCTCACAAAAAGGACACCGGGTAAAAGTTCTAAAAGATTTATTTGAAAGTTAATGTTACAGAACTGCAGTGAGAATGACAGAGGTAGAAAATTTGCATACTTTTACATACTTTTGCATACTTTATACACTACGACGTCTGACGATCTAATAAATACAGCTGTCGCCCCAGATTTTCACTACACGACCTACGAACGCTTGAAAATATATGAGTAAAAACCCTAAGATAATGAAATACTTAGCCAGAAAGGATAGCCTTTAGAGGAGTAAGAAATGCAAGCATCATGTTTTTACCAACACGGAATATATTCAACAAGTCGTAGAGAGGAATATATCCTCTCTACGACTGGTGTTCCTGTCCTAAGGAGTACCTGGTATGTTCAATCGTAAGAAGATCAGGAGAATTTGCAAACCACTCGAACGTTTGATACCCTCTCTTTCGAAAACCTTTGTGACACTCCCTCTTCTGTGTGGATGAGCATTATGACCTATGAACACGGAATTCTGATCCTTTGTGACGTTGTGAAGCTCAATGCTGTTATAACCATCATTCTGTCAATCTTCTCACACTGCAAATTCATCTGTTTAAAACAAACATTGTTCGAATATCTCGTGTTACAATTTAAGAGGCGTTCCTGCATCCCTAACCATATAAACAATCAAATGATCTCGTACTTTCTCCGGCTGGATAATTTCTTCAAACAAACATATGCTATGGAATAAGTTCTCGCACCACAAAACTAGCCTTAAGGCCGTTTGCACACGGAGCAACTCAAAAGAAACTGATTACTGACTCCAATCACAAACCAGTCCGTGATGAGTCGTAACCTATGTAATTGAATGGAGCCACGCACACGGCGCAACTGGTTACAAACCCGTCCGACGGGTTTGTAACCGACGGGGCGTGGCCTTACTGTCTTTAAACTTCATGAAACTGATTTTCCTTGAACATTCCATCCGACAAGTTCGCAGTTATTTATCTTTACTGAAATATTTTTGTCAATGTCAAATTGATTACAAGATTCAGAAGTTCTCAAACGGTACAAAAAACCGCCGAGTAGATTGTCTACTTTCTTAATGGCCGAATATGCCTTATTTCAGCAGTAATGACAACTAAACAATCGTGACTGCAGAATACCTTTCTTCTTGATGGGAGATAGAAGGATCAAATTCTTAATCATAACAAGTCTCGCAAATCTTCCCTTTCCTCATATATCTTCAAACCATTTTAATAAACTATTTCCCATCCACTTCTGTCATGTAAAGAAATGTCATCCCTGTCACAGTTGCCAAGTTGCCTATTAAATATGCGTCTTTTTTTTCAAAATGCAAGTACCTCACTTCTTCACATCTGTTTACTTCTTGCTTTTGCCCGGGGCGTATAAAGAAAACGACTGGATGTACAATTTTTGACACGTTTTCTCCGTGCAGTTTAGTTATGAATTAAAAGTATGTGAGAAATATACATCATGCCAGAAATTCAAGCAAATCTTAGTTTGGAAAATACGCATTGATGTTAAAAGTAATTACATTTTAATAACATGACATTTACGTATATGTAAACATGCTTATTGTATTTATACCCAAAGAAAAAATTATGAGGTTGTCTACATGTGTAAATTCTTATAAATATGTATAAATATCTCACTACAAGTCTTAAAAACATAAAATGAGACCTAAAATAAAAGCAAAATTAACACTACAGTAAATTGACTTTGTCTTTTAAATTCGTACAAATACATTTTCATTGTCACTGAAATAAATGTCATACTTGACACAACGAATAAGCTGGAAATTTTGCATCAACTTCTTTGCAAAATACGATTCTGGAAACGGAAATAACATAATTTTTATATTTTAACTTATACGTCAATTTTATAGTTTCTACATATTAAACCACTAATATTATATTCAATACATTGCTTTTTACAGTTGAAATAATTTTAACTTCTGATATAAAAGATTCGATTTTTTTATCTATCCATAAACGACTTTAATACACTTTAATAGTATATAACGTTTGTGAATTCATACGTCTATGCTATTTATTACAACTATTAGAAAAAGTATTTTATATTGTATATTACCCACAGAAATTTTGTACTATAGATTTAATGTTAAGTACTAGATTTAATTTTAAAGAAATCGTTATTTAAAGAATATACTGGATAACCACATATTTATGGAAGAGATTTCAGAGCGTGTTTCGTCTTTGAATACGTAGGCTATTGCAGAAAATAACATATTAATAAGCTGTTAGCGCACTACACTTTTCAGCATAACTATGCAAAAGAGTTTCAAAGTTTTGATTCGTTGGATTTATTTGAAATACATGAATGGGGGGAAATGTATTTTTTACCTCTGATCTCTTTTTTAATATTAACCTATATATATATATATATATATATATATATATATATATATATATATATATATATATATATATATTTCTTACAAAGGGGTTGGAAAATTTCCCGTTCTAAAGACGGAATTGGAAAAATGGGCCTCGTAAGCTAAAAGTTAAATACACATGAAAGCAATGAATTTTATAATATGAAGTACAATTGACTTAACAATAAAATTTCGCCTTAAAAATTACAAAAATAAGTTATTTAATGAGATAACACACATCTAAAAGTCAAAAATTAAGTTATGTAATGTGATAATGCAATAATGAAAAAATACATTACAACGTCCGATGCAGCATAGTGGTAGCGCATCGGCTTTCGGTACTGTGGTTGCTCGGATCGAATCCCGACGAATGCCATACAATACCTTCTTGTATAGGCCTTATATGGGCACATTAAATCCATATAATGGAAAGTCCTTCTATGAGGTCAGTGAGTGGGGAAGGTACGATCCCTCTGGACGTCGCCCCTGTGGTCGCTCGGTCAAAATTGCGGTGTCACCTAACCAAGTCGGACCCGATCCTTCTGGCATTATTATACTTCGGAGCCACACAATTCCCAGACAGCAAAGCTTATATGGACCTGCTCTGGAACTTCCGGCCAAAAATCTCTCTTAGAAATGTCGATCTCATTATAACTCTTCGACCTATATATACAAAATAAAATTCTTTGTTAAAAATCAAAAGTTTCAGGAACATACAAACGAAGGTATCTCATATTTAGTTCTAAGAAATCAAATGTTCCCATTATACGTGAACCCACTGTATACTCAGATACTGATATCTGCGGTTTTAAACTTCAGAAAAAAAAATCAAATGACCGACAAATACGAGATATATTTTAACTGATAGGAAAATAAAGAAACCGTTCAAGTACATAAAATATTTTACTTCCACATCTGAACGCAAACCGGTTTTTATCCCGCACTGGAGAAATGTACGACATTCTGGTATTTTTGTACGCATGAAAACGTCCATCTCTCATTCAATATTTTTTCCGCCAGGTGAAATCAGTCTATCGCAAAAATCTAGACATCGAGCTTTCGAATACTGTTCATCACAGACTGCTTTCTCATGACAAAAGGGGATTTATCTCAAATATTGGAAAATTTAGGTTCATGTAGATGGATGTAAATTTTCAGCCTTACTTGCCTTTACCCAGTACGCACGGGAGAAATCAATTAATAAAATTGTTTGCAATTGGATTACCCAGAAAAAAAAGGAGATTCATTATGCTACCTATATGAAACTCTTTTATTGAATTACTTAATTCTACAACATCAAACGTACGAGTATAAGTAAGGTTTGGGACTAAAATTTAACATTTAGCTATTTTTCCGATTCCCTCTTTAGAACGGAAAATTTCATACCCCCTTTGTAAGAATGGACATTATATATATATGCGTGTGTGTGTGTATGTGTATATGTATATATATAAATATATATATATATATATATATATATATATATATATATATATATATATATATATATATATATATATATATATATATATATATATATATATTATATGTATATTGTACCAAATCCGTGGTACGGGAAGATAATTTTAAACGTGAATTTCAAGAACAGAAATAAATATGCCAGTTACCACAAATTAAAAACAGAGATTTTATAAACAGTTCTTTTTACAATGGCAGCAGTAGACAAAATAATACTACAAATCTTCGCTGGAAGTCGACAAACTCCAGCACCTAAGTATTTTTCTTAACAATAAGGAATTCAAATATTTCATTAGTTCAATATAACACTTAATAATGAAATAGCATACGACCTTATAAATTCATATACCAAAGTCCCCCCGTTCCAATCTCGACGAGAAAACACCTGTTCAAAAACTGTCAGCTAGCGCTACAAGAACAACGCTTAAACTAAACTTTTATTCCAAATTCTTATTCACCTGGGAAACAAAACCCGAGATGCCACACCGCTCAACCAAACCATTTTCCAGCAATAGACCCAAAAGCAAGATTTATTTCTTACTCCATGGTAGACGGGTGAACGTACTAAACCATAGCTTTAAATCACGCGGACTCCAAAACATCGCACAATGTCGATAACACACCAAGTTGGCCCCTAACTATATTTATATAGTTGGCCCCTAATATATATATATATATATATATATATATATATATATATATATATATATATATATATATATATATATATATAAATACACATATATATATATATACATATATATATACATATATACATATACATATACATATATATATATACACACATATATATATATATACATATATATATATACATATATATATATACATATATATATATACATATATATATACATACATATATATATATATATATATATATATATATATATATATATATATATATATACATATACATATACATATATATATATATATATACATATATATATATATATATATATATATATATATATATATATATATATATATATATATATATATATATATACATACATATATATATATACATACATACATATACAGCCTTTGAAAGGTTATCACAAACAATATGTCGCTCCGCTGCTAGGCATTCAACAAACGTATGAACTGAAGACGTCAAATAGCTGCGGGTGATCCATACTCGCACAGAGTTACACAGGTCCAAGTTAATTTATGATCAACGCAACCACTAGTACTAACACCATATAGCGCTAGACATGGTCCCCGACCCATTACCTCTCTTCGCCTGGTTGAAACCCAGTTACCAGCCGGATCACTGGAGTTGGACGCGACCGACGCCGAGACAGTGGTACAACAACTCCCCCAGAAGAGTCGCAGTTGCTCGATCCATTACCTACACACAAGCGATGTAATACTCTAAGATCCATGGTGCTCTGTGGAAGAGGCACGCTGCTCCGACACCAGAATTCAGCCCCTTTGAATGGTTATAGAAAACTAGCTGCCTTTTAAGTTTTTTTATTTCTGCTTTATGAACTAAAGAGTAGCTTCCACATCTATACTTACAGTGGCTCCCAAAAGTGTTCGTACACTTACGAATTTCGAT
Organism: Dolomedes plantarius; assembly: GCA_907164885.2. Taxonomy (NCBI): domain Eukaryota; kingdom Metazoa; phylum Arthropoda; class Arachnida; order Araneae; family Dolomedidae; genus Dolomedes; species Dolomedes plantarius. The sequence continues at coordinate 173,441,063 of OU015491.1, read as the reverse complement.
GAAATAGGGATCTATCCATTGATTAAAATGAATATTTCAGAATGGGTATTTAATAATAAGATCTATAATCTATTCTTAACAGAACTACATGAAATATTTTGTAAACATAGTAAAACTTCATTTTTAAGAAACCAATAATCCAAAAGTAACAAAAACTTTATCTCACAAAAGTCATCGTACACTTGTAAAAAATCTCTACATATTAGTAAATATTCTAATTTTTCGTTAAATTAATATTTAGTAGGATATCCTTTAGCATCCACAACAGCTTTTAAATGTCTGGGAATAGATTGCACTAGTTCTTTTGTAATTTTTGCATCAATATTCATCCATTCTTCCATCATAATTGTTTTTAGTTCGCGTTTCGTGGGAATGTCGTGATTTCGTACTCGAACCTCCAGTTCTCTCCAAATATGTTCTATTAGGTTTAAATCTGGCGATTGAGGTGGTGTTTTCAAAACTTGTGGACAATTTTAGAGACACCAGATGCGAACGTTGAGAGCAGTGTGCTTAGGATCGTTATCTTGATAAAAAGCAAAGTTGTTTCCAATATCCAAATTTTGAGCTGATAATTTTAAATTGTCTCTTAAAATATTTATAAAAACAGCATGATTCATTATGCCATCAATAAATACCAAATTACCTAGACCTGATGCTGACATGCACCCCCACACAAGGACACCTCCGCCGCCATGCTTAACTGTTCCTAATAAGTTCTTGGGATTAAGTTTCTCATTTTTTCTTCTCGATATACAATTATACGCCCGTCGTTACCAAAAATGTTAAACTTGCTTTCATTCGCAAATAAGACATTATTCCAATACGTTTGGGGCTTATTTATCATTGATTGTGCGAAGGAAATCCTAAGCTTTCTGATTTTCTCACTCACAAAAAATTTTCTACGGGCAGAACGCCCATGTAATCCAGCTGCTCTGAGAACTCGTCGAACAGTTTCAGGTGAAATTGAAGTAAAAAATGTTTGATTAAATTCTGCAGAAACTTTTACAGCACTCAATCGTGGATTTTTTGCAAATTTTCTAATTACAAATCTCTGATCACGGTTTGTTAACTTTGCCGGACTACCTTTTCTTACCTTGTTTTCGAACCGATTTTCTTCTTTAAAGCGTTTTATCACATACTACACAGTAGAATGGGATAAATTAAGTAATTTAGCAATATTCCGAACTGATTTACAACTACTATGAGGAAAAATAATCAATTTTCAAATGATGTTTCTTGTTTCTTTACGAGTACGAGCCATTTTTAAATAATAAATAGAATATTACGGAGTAGGTAAGCAAAAATTAAAGCCAAACGATAGTTTAAATGCCACCACAATTCAAAAATAAAAAGTTTCGTTAAGAATAGATTATAGATCTTATTATTAAATACCCATTCTGAAATATTCATTTTAATTAATGAATAGACCCCTATTTCATTGAAAATCGTAAGTGTAGGAACACTTTTGGGAGCCACTGTATATAAAAAGAGAGAGCGATTTTGTACGTGGAGGGTAATCTCCAGAACCACTGTACCTCTTTGAAAAATTCTTTCACTGTTTGAAAGGTACATTATTCCAGATGGACATAGGCTATATATTATGTATATCTGATCATCTATACTTATATATAAAGTGAGAGCGATTTTGTACGTGGAGGGTAATCTCCAGAACCACTGCACCTATTTGAAAAATTATTTCACTGTTTGAAAGGTACATTATTCCAGATGGACATAGGCTATATATTATGTATATCTGATCAGTATAAATAAAGTTAGGGGCTTAATCCTAACAATCTCTATTGTTACCGCTACTGTCCTCTACCGCTTTTTGTGCCGAAGTCTTCAACGATCCTTAACGTGGTGCTATCGCGGTGGGCTTCTGTTCTGACGATAGTGGTTCGAACCTAGCCGTTCTCCGGCACGCCTTTTTCTTTTAAAAAATTAACTTTAATTATTTACTAACGTAATATTAATTTGAATATTCTTTTAGGAATATTATTTGAAAAAATTTTAATATTATTTAAAAAAAAAACATTCTTTACTTAAAATCCTTTTTTTATTTTTGTATTTTTATTTCATCTCTTAACCTCTCTCTTTTAAAAAATTAACTTTAATTAATAACTAATGTAATATTAATTTGAATACTATTTTAGGTGCTTAAAATAATTAAAAATACATTCTTTACTTAAAATCCTTTTTTTATTTTTGAATAAAACTACGGTCTCAAGCGCACCTCTTTCTTTTAAAAAATTAACTTTAATTAATAAATAACGTAATATTAATTTGAATATTATTTTAGGTGCTTAAAATAATTTTTAAAAAATTCTTTACTTAAAATCCTTTTTATTTTTGTATTTTTATTTCATCTCTTATTCTAATTTTGGGATACCAATGTGTATCTATACTTCTATAATAATATACAAAGAGAGAGATCAGATTTTGTATGTGGAGGGTAATGTACAACTTTTGTAGATTAAAATGTACCTTACATCTTTTCCTTTTTCAACCGCAGTCAAGTAACCATAGCAACACCCTTTAGCTTACGGGGTCCGTTTTTCGAAATCGCCCTTTACAACGAGAAAATGTTATCTACTTCCTATCCCCATTTTACGTGGTGGACATTCAGCGTGGGAGGTCAGGGGAAAGAGTGGTTAATTGCTTTCTTATTGCTTTCTTACTATTGAAGAAGAATTTCAATAGTAGTTCATCGGCACTCCGTGCCTCTTTCATCTCTCAAAAGGCTGAAAATGGATGAACCGCGGGTGAACCGCCCTTCTCCTGAAAAGTCCTTCGCCTGAAAAGAAATAGCCTCTAGCTAGAACGACAAAAGATTATTATTCAGTCCTTTTCGGCAAGATTGACTCTCCGTTCCCAGAATGTCACCCAATTGTTCTTTGGGGGCAAAGACGTTAGGAAAGTCACAACGAAGTGGAATTCGAGACTATATCGCCGCCGACATCACACCGTATTTTTCGAGAGTATGTGCTTCGGATATATGCTATCCCACCCGTAAGGAAAAGGTTTAATATTTTTAAGATTCAAGTAGAGGAGGTATTGATAAATACAAAAAGGATTTTTGAAACTGGCAACGTTAAAGTGTTTATTGAAGAAAACTACATTTGGAACTACGCTTTTTATTGGGCATTTAAGGTAAAAAAAGATTTACAATTTATTGGCTATCAACTGGAAATTTATTGGTATAATATTTTGTTCAACCCGGACAAAGTCGGGACGGCCGCTAGTATTAAATAATTACAAGATAAAAAAAAGCTTTTTATATACCATGTTTTTAAATTTTCTGTTGAATCATATAAACTTGACAATTCTATGCATTAATAAAAACTTTTTTTAAATTTTTGTGATGAATTATCCCATCAACTTTAAAGAAAATGAAGTTAATTGGAAGGTAACTTGCGTTTAACTTTTCATTCCCGTCCCGGCTGATAGATGGCTGCACCAGTCTACAAAACAAAATTAATTGAAAAATAATTCAATTCTGCTTAAATATGGTTAAAATAATGCATTAAAATACAAGTATTAAAATAATGTATTGTCGTCGTGTTCTGAGCTACTCTAAAAGTTTCAAATGTCTAGCTAGTCGGGAAATTAGTTAAAAATCGATTGCAAGATTTGTACTGGGCAAACACACACACACAAACGAGAAAGCGAGTTAATAAAAACATGGTAAAAATACTTCAGGTAGTCTCTTCTAATGAAACTAACGGGCGGTTATTAACGCAGGATTACTTATCTTTGCTTACCTTTTTTTTTTTTAAACTCATTTCGGTACTTTTTTGTTTCACTGTTTACTGCTACTGGGATTGGCGCACTGCCGAAATTATAACTTTGGCACGCTGCCAAAATTATAACTCGCGACGGACCCTGATTTTTTTTCTTTTCAGGAGAACCGTTATTGAGGAATGTAATCCTAAGTTAAAAAATAGCTTCAGCAGTTTATTCATATATCCGAAACAATATGATATTTTAAATATATTCAAATTTCTACACGGTTTAGCAGCTAATTATATCTACTACAGAAAGAAATTCTTACAGATGAAAACATTACAGCGATCGAACGATTCATTTTTGTGTGGGCGACTGCACTGCAATCCATCCTCATTCGTTTCAACTGATTTCGTTCTTTCGAAGCACCACATGTCAAGGAGTTGCTGGGGTGTCACGAAGTTTACAAAATTTATTTTTTTGCTCTCAGTTATTTTAATAAAATACTGATGTACGAAGCTGTCAAAAAGCGCGTCGCTGTCTTGTCACGGCTGTCAGAATGACTGTGAAACATGTATCTTTGTCGAAAAAATATTTATTCTTTATTCTATTTATCCTGAGCTAAGTTGCCCACTGTATCACTGAAAAAGATCGATACAAACCTAAAAGTGGAAAGGCTTTCATAATCATGATATTCAAAGTTAAAACTGATAAATTTACATAAAACCAAGCACATAGTGAAAATGATAGTTAATTGCAAGCAACCAAAATAACGCTATTAAAAAGATAACCTTTTAAAATTAAGGCTGTGTACTATCCCTATTGGATCAGCTCACCTCAATGTTAAGCTATGGAGAAAATTGTTCTACTATTTACAGCTACATAAATGTTGGCAATCTAATAAAAATGGTATTTTCAGATAGCCTGAACTTTTCTGCATCTTGAAATAAGATTCATTTTATAAATTTCTTCCTCCAAAGAAATTTATGATCGTTTAAAACACACACGCGCAGATTTTTCCCCTGAATAATTTAAATTTTAAAATATTATTTGCAATTTAAAATTACTTATAAAATGGCAAAAGGTGTAAAATTTATTTTTCTATTACACAGTACAATTTTTTTAACCTTTAAATCCAAGTCGGCAATCCTCGGGCAAATTTCCTCCATAGGTTAACATTGAGGTAAGCGAATCCAATAGGGTTAGCACACAGAAGCCCAAAGTAACAAAATCAAATCATTATGGCAGTTATAGGAAACCATAATTTCCCTCTGGTACGCTGATCAAAGCGTGCGTACGTGATGCCTACAGAATCTATATATATAAAACGCGTAGGTATGCGGCACAAAAATCGACGATATTTCTACACTCCGAATGGCATCGGCTGCAACTACCAGATGTAAACATTAGCGGCAGTCCGCAATTTGCAACCACCTGTCGACATGGATTTACGCACTGAAATCAGGAATACTCGAAAGCAAGCTAGTCCAAGAGGTCCAAGAGGAATGAGGTAAAATTGACATGACAGTACAAAGCAAAAATTTACTTTCATGGAAAATTCAAACTAGAACTTTTGTGAAGAACCATGGCTATCAGATAGAACCAAATCTCCGCATAAAATACGGTATTTATACATAAAACTTATCTATCAAAATCATTTCCATAAAGTGCGATCGATATTCTGTATATGTATCTATATATAGGTACGTATGTATACATGCATGTCAAAATTTTGACGCATTTTGGTACTTTTCTGTTTAACTGTCTACTGTTTGTCCAAGCGATACAGACTGGGTTTGGCGCACTGCGAAAATTATAACTCATGAGGTACAGACGAGCGGTTTTAGCATCTGAATTTTTCCTTTCCGGGGGACCGTTATGGAGGAAAGTAATCCTACGTTAAATTTTTCTACTATTTATAGCTACAGAAATGCAAATAATCCAATAAATATGGTATTTTTAGATTGCCTAAACTTTTCTGCACCTTGAAAAAGAATTTATTTTATAAATTTCATCCACCAAAGTAATTTATGAGCATTTAAAACACACTATACCAGATTTTTTTCCCCGAATAATTTAAATTTTAAAATGTTATTTGCATTTTTTTTTAAATACCCCAAGGTCTAAAATCTCTGTCACTATTACAGAGTACAATCTATATATATAAAACACGCAGGTATGCGGCACAAAAATCGACGATATTTCTACATTCCGAATGGCAACGGCTGCAACTACCATATGTAAACACTAGCTGAAAACCCGCACTTCGCTACGTAGTACATTCAAATTAAATAGAACAGTCAATGTATGCAACTAATGCCAAAAAAAAATAAAATAAATAAATATATAAATATATATATATATTTATAATAAATTCGACGGTAAATGTATACAATTGATGCAAAAAAAACAAAAAAAATATATTTATAAAAAAAATCGGAACGTATATTTTTATAGACAAAATAATGTAGAAGAAAATGTTCAAATTAAATCTACTAGAATACTAAAGAATATAGTACAGTTAATATAGTACAGTTTGAGGAATATATCTTTTACTGTATTTTAATATGTCCAATCGTCTGCCACAATAGCAAGAAATTTTTTTTGTCTATTTAGTTGTTATGCACGTGACGATAAATTACCAGAATAAAGTACCAGAAAAAGAAATCGCGTGATCAGCATTTAATAAATTAAATTCTGAAAGTTAATCTTTAAAAATTCACCAAAAATCAGAAAATGGAGGTAAATATTCGAAAAAGATCTCATTTTAAAGGAATTTTTATGATCGTTCTCGTGATATAAATTTTATAACCCTCAAGTTATTATTTTAAATGCAAACTTAAAAAAAGTTACTAAAACAGCTTAAAAATTTAATTTTAAAAAATCTAAGAAGAGTTTTTCAAAAATCTTTCTTAGTGCACCCCTACACCCTAAGAAGAATCTCCATGCAAAATTTCAGCTCTTTAGGTCCAGCGGTTTGGTCTGTGCGTTGTATGTCAGTCAGTCAGTCAGTCAGTGAGTCAGTTACGGAACTGTTTTATATATATAGACTACCTGAAATCCCGCGCTTCGCTACGGAGTACATTCAAATTAAATACAACGGTCAGTGTATGCAATTGATGCCAAAAATATATATATATATATATTTATAGTAAATATGACGATCAATGTATACAATTGATGTAGAAAAAAAATATATATTTATAAATAAATCGTAAGGGATATTTTTAAAGATAAAATAATGTCCAATCGTCTGCCGCATTAGCAAGAAAAATTTTTTTTTGTCTATTTAGTTGTTACGCACGTGACGATAATTTTATTTAAAGTACCAGAAAAAGAAATCACGTGATCGGCATTTAATAAATTAAATTCTAAAAATGAATCTTTAAAAATTCACCAAAAATCAGAAAATGGAGGTAAAGATTCGAAAAAGATGTCATTTTAAAGGAATTTTTATGATCTTTCTCGTGATTTAAATTTTATAACCCTCAATGTATTATTTTAAATGCAAACGTAAGAAAAGTTTAAAAAACAGCTTAAAATTTTAATTTAAAAAAATCTAATAAGAATTTTTGAAAAATCTTTCTTAGTGCACCCCTACACTATTAGAAGAATCGCCATGCAAAATTTCAGCCCTTTAGGTCCAGCGGTTTGGTCTGTGTGTTGTATGTCAGTCAGTCAGTGAATGAATGAGTCAGTTACGGAACTATTTTATATATATAGATTACCGGTCGACCGCAATTTGCAACCGCGTGTCAACATGGATTTACCCATTGAAATTAGGAATGCTCGAATGCGAGATGCACGATCAAGTGAAAATTGGGAACAGTCGAAGAAACAAATCGAAGAAAAAGTAATTCATTAAGAGAGCGTAAAAGAGAGAGCATAAATGATCGCGAGGTTAGGCTTCATCGTCGCCGATAGAGCAACCTATAGCCTGTAATAGTTAATTTTCTTCACTTTTTTAAGTACTTGCTGAATTTTTAATTCATTTTATAAGTGAAGAAATTTTCCCAACAATTTATTATTTGATATGATTAAGTGTAGATTTCTGAATTGTGAACAATAGTACATACAGAAAATGATGTAATCCACGCAATATTTTAATACTTGCTGAATTTTTACTCCATTTATTAAGTGAAAAACTTTTTCCCCACAATTTCTTATTTTATATAATGGCAAAGTGTAGATATCCTAATTTTGAAAAATAGTAAATACAGAGAGGGATGTAATTTATAAAATCATTGATGTTGGGTTTCTCAGTCTTACGTAATGGAAATTCACATTTTTCAATCACGATGTTTTAGAATCAGCTTTATAGATAATACCCCTAAACAACGTATATTTATAATGACAGTTAAAGGTAACATTCCTTAAATATGTTACTTTCAGTTGAGTTGTTTTTCAAAAGAAAATATAAAACTAGAAGCGACCATGCTGGTCACGCAGCGGCTAATGTTATTAAAATATCATGAGCTTCTCTTTAAGAAGTTCTCTTCGAAGTTAACGATCTTAAAATAATATACTTTTGTGTTTTCGATAAAGGATTGAAATAAATAATTAATTTATGAATAACATTAATAAGCTATAATCTCATTGGATAACATGTACGAATTTTAACACTTACAAGAATACAATACATTACAAGTATATAACATACACAAGCATATAACGTGTAACAGACAACTGAATTTCAGCTCTTTAGGGAGTGCGTAGCGGAAGAAAAAAAACGTACAAAGTGAGATAAATATTTTCCTTGCCTTTAATGATGAGCTTTCCGTGAGACTTCAGTCTGTTGTGATTGAATTTATGCTTAAGTCTGCGGTTTCCAACCTGGGAGGCGCGGATTATTGCCAGGGGAGGGGCCAAAATTTTTTAATAAAAAATCATTGTTCATACCATAATATCTATAAATAAACGAATAAACCATAATAGACGTATTTGAGTTGACAACCATCGAAAAAGAAAAATTTATGGAATTGTCATGCAATAGCTCACTAAAACAAAAATTTTAAAATGAAAGTTTCATAATTCAATTTTGGGTGAATCTTAGTAGGGAGTATGAATCTTTTTATTGCAAAGCAATGAAAGTGGTTCTACTGTTTGTACCGTCTTATTTATGCGAACCGGACTTTTCGGCACTGGCTGCAATGAAAACCAAATATCGAACCAGGTTACTAGTCGAAAAAGAGTTACGAGCGACACTCTCCACATTGCCCCCAAGATTTGATAAACTTTGTGCCAATAAACAAAAACAACCCTCGCATTAAATTTTGATGCGTTAGATGTAGTTTGATTATTAAATTAATATAAAAATAAATATGCATGTTCGTATTGTTATAGAAAAATCTTGTTATCCTTCTGTTAATTGAAGTTTTCCCTTTTTTTGTAATAAAGTTATCATTATTTAAAGTGCGTCTATATTATTATGTCTATTAAAAGATGGGGAAGCACGGGAAAAAAATTTGTGGGGGAGGCGCGGAATTTTTTTAAATTTTTTTATTTATTTATTTATTTTTATAGGCGTAGTATTTTTTATATAGGCGTAGCCAACGGTTGGAAACCGTTGGCTTAAGTGGAAAAATTCAAAGACACAAGGAAGAATTCAAACCCTTTCCCTCCTACAGATGTGGACGAGTCAAAATATATAGACATATTTATATGATATTTTTATGTTTATCTATGAAGTTGCATCGGAAAATTTTTTATGAAATCTATTATTTAGTCAATAATAATATAATGTTCCAAATTGGCTTAGATATCGCTTTTTCTACCCTTCTTTTAAGGTTTCGAATTGCGATGGTTAATAAACCGTGAACTTGTTTTCGTAATTCATCCAATACAAGTTTTCTTTTGTGTAGTTAAACTTATTTTCAGGGGAACATTTTCTAACTACAATTTCTCTTCTCTCCTTTTATGATGGTTTCTTTCCAAGTATGTTAATTTCGTTTAAATCAATTTTGATAACCATTTGAATAATCAAATAAGGTGACTGAATTCTAATTTTGCCTAATTTGAACTATTTAAAAAAGTATGGTTTCAAAGTTTTATTTCAACATTAGAAGATCTAAATATTATATTACAGTGTTTCATGTATCAATTTCTTTTAAAATATACTGAAATATATATTTTGCATGATCTGGACAAATAAAGCTTTTCAAACATTAGTTTTTTAACGTAGGATTACGTTTCTACGTTAAAATGTTTGAATCTACGTTAAAAAACTAATGTTACGTTCCTACGTCCTCCATAACGGTCCTGCGGAAAGAAAAATTTCAGATGCTTAAACTGTCCGTCCATACGTCCTCGCGAGTTATAATTTTGGCAGCGTGCAAAACCCAGTCTATCGCTTGGACAAGTTAAACAGAAAAGTACAAAGATGCGTCAAAATTTGTACATACATATATGTATATATACATACTTACATATATATATATATATATATGTATATATACATATATATACATATATATATATGTATATATACATACTTACATATATATATATATATATATATATATATATGTATATATACATATATATATATATACATATATATATATATATATATATATATTTATATATATATATATATATATATATAGAGAGAGAGAGAGAGAGATACATATATACATACAAAAGAGGTAAGCAACGATAAGTAATCCTGTCTTAATAATCCGCGGTAGGTTCGTTAGAAGAGACTACCTGAAATTTTTTTAATCTAATTCTGTTGGCTTCGAATTTAAAAATGGCTTTTTAAAGAAACTGTTTTTCTACCTCATATAAAAAGTATTTAGCTTTCAGAAAAACTTCAAACGTAATTAGCGTATTTTGGACCCCGCTCTTTAATCCTCAGACTTTTCAAACATAAATTCATTTTTATGTCAATTACTTTATCATTTCCACTTCATACTTTAAATACATTTCTTCCTGAGCAAACTATGCCCAGCATTATTTTGTATGAGAGTTTCTCATTGTATCACTCCGTTAAGATTTTCACTAAATCACCTAATTTACAAACTTGGCACAATTTTTACTTTAAAAGCAAGCTTTCTTCAGAATTATATGACCTAGAAAACTTTGCTATGTCGTATTGTCCTCATTGAAAACTTTTAACGGAATTACTTATTTCCAGACCGTTTACTGCTTTTTAACGCATTAAAAACTCTGCATTACTATTTATGCAAACTTCTCCCTGTACCACCCTAATTGTAAAACTCATTTGGCACTACCCTTTACAGAGTTTAAAATTTATTACTTAATTTACAAACAATTTATTAATTAATTAAAAACTGCATTACTCTTTATGCAAACTTTTCCCTGTACCACCCTAATTGTAAAACTCATTTGACACTACCCTTTAGAAAGTTTAAAATTATTACTCAATTTACAAACATTTATTTCATTCATAAATTGCTGATCACAATCTTTGATAATGTTGTATTCGAATTCTAAATTTTTGATTGCGATCGCTTGGATTCATATTCTTCGGTCATATTATTTGATTCTACAATCTTCACAGGAGTAGAAAAGATTTAGTATTGTTAAGTACTATGTTCCTTACAGACAACTCACAGTACTCGCACATATTCTGTTCGACAATTCAATTTTTATGTTCATATTTAGTTACTAATTTTAATGTATACAAAAGGGTTAATATTTCTCAGCTAACGCCGCGGAGATTAGCATAAAAGTAATTTTTTTTCTTCTTTTTTAATCAAAGTTGCCAAAAACTTGATAACAAACTTTCAGCGTTGCTAGGGAACAGAATATAAAACAGAGTGGAGTAATTAAATTCGTGTATTATTGTTTTCCACTACTAGTATTATCCCCATTTCAGTCAAATTATTATAATCTCGAATCTCAAAGATTGTTTTAAGGGATTATTCTAAACATTTTACGTACAACGTTTACATCATCTAGTGCTCGAAATTTGATCGCCAACAAGTATTCTAACACGCATTTTCAGATTACGTCGCAAATCCACAGAACACAGACCTCAGTATGTTCACCTTTTCTATTCATATCAGATTTATCGAATACTTTGACAGAATTCACCGTTTAGCCTTACCCCATTACATTGAAATCTGACAGTAAAATATGTCCCTGGAAGTTACGTGCGACGCCGGGATTTTTCACCATAATTACAAAGATAATTTTAACACAGATTCCTATCACTAGAGGCTCAGAACATCCATTAATAATAATGATTGACCAAGAAGTCATTCTCAGAACGATAAGGAATCATTCCGCCTTCATTAAACATTGAGAACCGTCGAATTTTTAATGAACACGGATAAATGAAATTGTCCAATCGTCCATCCCAACATTTATCATCTGTTCTAATTAGGGTTCCATTAATGCTACAGACACCTCCAGTCACATGCACACACAGACGAATGCGAAATTTTATGAGAAGCTGCTTTATCATGTGATGAGCAGTTATGGCCGCGGTGAATTGATATTTCTGAAGCACGCCGGTGGTGTCGAGGATATTTGCTTTGCTGCGGCTAGGTAATATTGATGATTACTAAAATTAATATTTGAATATCCTCTTTTCCCCCGCTTTCCGTGATTAAACCCGAAAATCTTTCAAGTTCTAATTTTCGAGAGGTGCGTTGCGGGCATAAACTGCGTAAATACTGTTCATTTAATTAGAGATTAGTTCAGATGTTTTCTTTTCTGAATTCACTCTTTCTAATTTCAGTTTCCCTGCACTCGTTTCACAACGGGCATATTTTCTTTCCTCGTATTCACGATATTATTAAGTAGCAGAATCGATAATTCTTCCTTGTTTCGAGAAATGTATACTCCATTCTTCAGGACATATTTCAAAATTGTAACTTTGGGGGTTTAGGAACGTTTTAAAGTCCTTTTTAAGCAAAAGAGATCTATTTTCCTTTCCCCTCTTTTCTCCAGAATATTTATAAACGTCATATTAAATGAAACATTTTAAATAGTGTTTTTCTCAGTTAAAGACATGTTGACCAAATTAACTCAGAAACTTGAAATTATGCGCCTGTGTAATTACCCTTTACGCTACTGTGTACTTACCCTATTGGATTCGCTGAACTCAATGTTAACCTATGGGGAAAATTTGTCTAAGGATTGCCGACTTGGATTTCAAGATTTTTTTTTTTAAATTGTACTCTGTAATAGGGACAGAAGTTTTACACCTTGGGGCATTTTTTTTTTTTGATAATGCAAATAATATTTTTAAATTTAAATTATTCGGGGGAAAAAATCTGGTATAGTGTGTTTTAGACGCTCATAAATTCCTTTGGTGCATGAAATTTATAAAATAAATCCTGTTGCAAGGTACAGAACAGTTCAGGCAATCTAAAAATACCATATTTATTGGATTATCGGCATTTATGTATATATAAATAGTAGACAAATTTTAACGTAGGATTACGTTCCTCCATAACGGTCCCCCGGAAAGTAAAAATTCAGACGCTAAAACTGCCCGTCTGTACCTCGTGAGTTATAATTTTGGCAGTGCACCAATCCCAGTCTGTATCGCTTGGACAAGCAGTAGACAGGTAAACAGAAAAGTACCCAAATGCGTCAAAATTTTGACATGCATATATGCATATGTATACATACATACGTATATATAGATACAAATATATAACACATACATACATATATACATGCAAAAGAGGTAAGCAACGATAAGTAATCCTACGTGAATAACCCGCGGTAGTTTCGTTATAAGAGACTACCTGAATTTTTTCTCATATTTAATTTTTTTAATAAAAGTATGATTAACTAGTATGGCATGAGTTTTACCGTATTTCAACCGTATTCAAAGTTTTATAGAAAGTTTACCATCAGTTTATATATTTGTTTCATATAAAAGATAACTTTGTAATTCCTTTTCCATTGGCTCCTTTTCACAGGTAACGTAATTTTACGAATATTTTGGCAAAAAAACACAATTGTTTAGAGACGATAAATAAAATGCAGGCAAAATATTCTATTGGTAAAATGCTCTTCTGGGAGCCCCTTAGCATTCCATTCTTGTTACATAAATTATGTAAATGCATTCAAAAAGAAGAATACGATGTCCGCAATACAAATATATGAATTCGCGAAGAAAAATATAGAACCCGCTGCAGCGTTCATAAAGAATTCGATATTCACTAAGCAGTTTGTCTATCTTTCCTGAATATTTGCACAATTTACAGATAAGTAACATAACGGAGTAGTACCGATATATATGAGAGTGCGATTTATTCCAAGATTTGTATGACATGTGACAATGTGACTGTTCCCCTCTCTCTTAGAGTTCATTTACAGATAAATATTTCGAGACGAGGAATAAAGGGGGAGAACTAAGCTGGAACTGAAAGAGGCACCGGATTTTTCTCCAATGATCCTGCGAGGCTATTTAATAAAATGTTGCCCTGTGTGCCGTGGAATAAGAATGACAGTTCCGACGCAGCTATCAGAATGTATAATAGATGCGCGTTTTGACAGAGGTATTTTTTTCCCATTTATTTTGTCTCTTCCGTTTAAGCAAAAATAACCGTGATGTGGATAAAACGCTGAAAAGAAAATTATGGGAAATGTTGATATAATTTATTAACAGGGTTGAAAATACGGAGCACGATGCTTATTGGAAGGTAATTAATCTGTCTTCTGATTAATTGTAGGATCTCAGTTTTATTATAAGGAAGGAATAATAGTTTTGATTGTTTCAAAGCATATCTGTCTTAGCGTTTCGCTCATCTCTTCTGTAAATCAATTGTAAATGTGAATTTTATATTACTTATCTATATAATATATATACAGTGGCTCCCAAAAGTGTTCGTACACTTACGAATTTCAATGAAATAGGGGTCTATCCATCAATTAAAATGAATATTTCAGAATGGGTATTTAATAATAAGATCTATAATCTATTCTTAACAAAACTACATGAAATATTTTGAAAACATAGTAAAACTTTATTTTTAAGAAAACAGTAATCAAAAAGTAACAAAAACTTTATCTCACAAAAGTCATCGTACACTGAAATATTTTCGGATAAATTCATAATTAAAATTATCATCTTGCGCTTTATTTTTATTTTTGAATTATGGTGGCATGTAAAATATCGTTTAGCTTTAATTTTTGCTTGCCTACTTCGTAATTTTCTATTTATTATTTAAACATGGCTCGTAGTCGTAAAGAAACAACAAACAGCATTCGAAAATTGATTATTTTTCATCATAGTAGTGGTAAATCAGTTCGGAATATTGCTAAATTACTTAATTTATTCCTTTCTACTGTGCAGTATGTGAAAAAACGCTTTAAAGAAGAAAATCGGATCGAAAACAAGTTAAGAAAAGGCCGTCCTGCAAAGTTAACAAAACGTGATCAAAGATTTATAATTAGAAAATTTGTGAAAAATTCACGTTTGAGTGCCATAAAAGTTTCTGCAGAATTCAATGAAACATTTTCTACTTCAATTTCACCTGTAAATTTTTGACGAGTTCTCAGAACAGCTGGATTACATGGGCGTTCTGCCCATAGAAAATTTTTGTGAGTGAGAAAAACAAAGTTTAGGCTTCTCTTCGCACTATCAATGATAAATAAGCCCCGAACCTATTGGAATAATGTCTTATTTGCCGATGAACATTTTTGGTGCTGATGGGCGTATAATTGTATGGAGAAGAAAAAATGAGGGACTTAATCCCAAGAACTTAGTAGGAACAGTTAAGCATGCCGGTGGAGGTATCCTTGTGTGGGGGTGCATGTCAGCATCAGGACTAGGAAATTTGGTATTTATTGATGGCATAATGAATCATGCTGTTTTTATAAATATTTTAAGAGACAATTTTAAATTATCAGCTCAAAATTTGGGTATTGGAAACAACTTTGTTTTTTATCAAAATAACGATCCTAAGCACACGGCTCTCAACGTTCGCATCTGGTGTCTCTATAATTGTCCACAAGTTTTGAAAACACCACCTCAATCGCCAGATAGGACCCAATAGAACATATTTGGAGAAAACTGGAGGTTCGAGTACGAAAACACGACATTCACACGAAAAGTGAACTAAAAACAATTATGATGGAAGAATGGATGAACATTGATGCAAAAATTACAAAAGAACTAAAGCAATCTATTCCCAGACGTTTAAAAGCTGTTGTGGATGCTAAAGGATATCCTACTAAATATTAATTTAACGAAAAATTAGAATATTTACTAATATGTAGAGATTTTTTACAAGTGTACGATGACTTTTGTGACATAAGGTTTTTGTTACTTTTGGATTATTTGTTTCTTAAAAATAAAGTTTTACTATGTTTTCAAAATATTTCATGTAGTTTTGTTAAGAATAGATTATAGATCTTATTATTAAATATCCATTCTGAAATATTCATTTTAATCAATGGATAGATCCCTATTTCATTGAAAATCGTAAGTGTACGAACACTTTTGGGAGCCACTGTATATATATATATATGTATATATATATATATATATATATATATATATATATATATATATATATATATATATATATATATATATATATATATATATATATATATATATATATATTATATATATATATATGTATTTATATTTTACAGTATAGTATACAGTTCCTTAACTGACTGACAAATGACGCACAGACCAAACCGCTGGACCTAAAGGGCTTAATTTTGCATGTCCATTCTTCTTACAGTGTAGGGGAGCACTAAGAAAGATTTTTGAAAAATTCTTCTTAGATTTTTTTAAAATTAAATTTTTAAGCTGTTTTTGTAACTTTTTAAAGTTTGTATTTAAAATAATAATCTGAGGGCTATAAAATTTACACCACGAGAAAGATCATGAAAATTCCTTTAAAATGAAATTTTTTTCAAATCTTTACCTCCATTTTCTGATTTTTGGTGAATTTTTAAAGATTGATTTTTAGAATTTAATTTATTAAATGCTGACCAAGCGGTTTCTTTTCTTTTTGAGATACTTTAAATTAATTTTTCGGCACGTGCATAACAACGACATAAATCGACCAAAAAAAAGTAAAATACGGTAAAAGATAAAATTTAACCACTAGAGTAATTGAGATTGAATTTTTTAAAAAATTTAATTCAAATTAGTACTTTTATGGATATTAAACATGCAAATTAATTGCATACATTGACCGTTGTATTTAATTTGAATATTTTCCTCTACATTATTTTATCTATAAAATTTCCGTTACGATTTTTTTATAATTTTTTTTGTTTGTTTCTTTGGCATTAATTGCATATATTGACCGCTGTATTTAATTTGAACCGCTGTATTTAATTGACCGCTGTATTTAATTGCACTCCGTAACGAAGCACGGGTATTTAGTTAGTCTTCTTATATATCTGTTCTCAGATGGCAAAGTGTTATAAGTCGCTTTTCTGAAAAAATTGAATTTTCACATTCCAGATTCTTGTACACCGATATTTTTTATTTACTGTAACTACTGTAAGTAATAGCCAACTATTAATACATATATAAATACAATATAATACAAATATTAAACAAATTACTGATTTTTCATGACATCTCGAATCTTGGAATTGCTGTCCCGTTGTCACCTGAGCATAGATATTATACGTTGTGTTAGTTAATATTACATAACGTTTTTGAATTATATAACACACCATGGGGTTCTATGAACGATGATTCTTTCATTTACGTGTCTTACCTTTATATGAAAATCAATTACGCAAATTTTAACAGTCTGGAATGTCAACAATAAAATGATCTTACCGACCACCAGAATTTTATCTACTGTAAGAAGTTTCCTAAATAAAATTATATATGAAATTCAGAGAATAAAATATAGTTCAAATATTGATAGGTTATTGATATTATTGCTATTTTTGTAATGTGATACATATTAAACATCGAAGGACAGATGCTTAAACAAGGTTACTTTTGTATGAGATAAAGGTTTTGATGTGACAAAATTTAGAAGAAAACATCCACTACATATGGCCCGTCAAAAATGGAAAAAAAATTCAGGTAGTCTCTTCGAATGAAACTACCGCGGGTTATTAACGTAGGATTACTTATCGTTGCTTACGTCTTTTGTATGTATATATATATATATATATATATATATATATATATATATACATATATATATATATATATATATATATATATATATATATATATATATATATATATATATATATATATACATGTGTGTGTGTGTGTGTGTGTGTCAAAACATAACTGAACTGTCAAAATATAGTTGAGAAGTACGGGGAAAGGGGGTTTAAAATAATAAGAATCTAACATTTCATTTACAAAGCGCGCGTGTTTTGCTGTGGGGAAAATCATCTTTTAAAAGCGACCTGAGCGCAAAGCGAATAATTCTAGGCGAGAGGATTTATTTTTAGAAGTGTAAAGGTTTTGGGCGTGAAGTTAAAATGCAAGATCAGCGATATTGAGGGTCCAGACGACCAAGGTTGAGGTCTGCACATGCGCCGTGCAGCAGAATCTCGGAGGGAATTAAGTTTTTGGCGGCAGATTGGATGCGATTTTCGTTGAGAGCGGGAGCTCGCGGCGTTCGTACCGGGTAGATTTAAAAGTGGCGAAGCGCGGAAATCAACCTGGAGAGTGGTCAACTTATGAAGTCTAATAAAGTTGGATTTATTACGAAATGTATTACTTCCTTCATGGCCTCGCCACTCGCCCATTTATTTTAATATACGTATTGACTGCATAACATCGTCTTACGCAAATGTAAACATTTTGACACATTTGGGTACTGTTCTGTTTAACTGTTTAGTGCTTGCCCAAGCGATACAGACGGGTTTGGCGTGCAACTAAAACTATAACTAGCGATTCATAAATCTGAAATTTTGCTTTCCGGGGGACCGTTATGGAGGAACGTCCTAGAAGTCCTTCTAGAACGTCCTACATTAAAAGTAAAGTATTTGAACTATAGGTTAGAGCAGCCATACTCAACCTTTAGCTCTCTCCGACCACATGCATATGTTTGCTACGTTACGCGGGCCGCCACGTAGTACACTACACCTCATAATACGAGTATAATAACGTAAACATAAAACTCAAAAGCTAATGTATTCAAACGTTTATTTAAAATGACAGTTATTTTTGATGTTGAGACAAACTTTTTAGTATTTTAGACAAATCAGGTTTATACTTACTACATGCTACTCTCAATAGTCCTCAATGTAAGAATCAGTAATCCGATACAGACCGTGTGGGTGATACCGTGTGGGTGTCCCAGCGATACAGACTAGGTTATTATAAATCTAGGTTATTGTAAAATTATAACTCGCGAGGTACGGACGGACAGTTTTTGCGTCTGAAATTTTGCTTTCCGGAGTACCGTTACGGAGGAACGTAATCCTACGTTAAAACTATGTTTTGTAACAAAATTACATAGTGTTGTTTACAAGGTTTAAAAAATTATAAAATTAACTTTTCACATCATTTCTTAACAAAGAATTGGTAAGCCCAGTAAAGCTTTCTCAAACTCAACAAAAAGCATTTTATTACCATAATTTATTGTTCAATCTATGCAGAAACTGTACATTGAATCAAACTAAAAAGCGAATATTTGACGTACTTCTAGTTACGTTCTTGTTATCATAGTTAAAAATTATTACCTAATGTGAACTAACTAACTCATGGCCCAACAGTCCGAATTGATTTTCAGCACTGTGGACCAAAGCCTGCGGTGCCCATCTCCGCTTTCATGACCGTGGGCTTGGGTTGCCATGCAGCATATGCCTCGGTCAGGTGGTCAGTCTGACGCGGGACTCCCAAAGTTAGTTTCCTAGCATGCTTGGTCCTCATTTTATCGACCCACTCAAAGGATGAAAGGCATGAGTCGACCTTGCCCAATAGCAGGGTCGAACTCTGGACCTGTGGGGGTGACAGCATGATACTTTTAACCACTATCTTTCAATTCTCAGCTGAAAAGAATACTGAGTTCCAATGCCAATGTCAGGTATATTTATAGACTTCCAAAGCGCCCTCTATCGGTCAATCAGCTAGATATCACTAGAAGATTCCAGAATAGTCTAGAAGGTTGGCGGCCATTTGACGCCATATCGTCGTATTTGGCGACCAAAATAAATCACGAAATCCATCGCCAATTTGACGATAACTCTCATATTTGGCTAGATTACCGTAGACTCATAAAATTCATAACAGTATAGTACAGTTGAATAATTGGTAACTTCCGGGAAAAAATTATAATTGTGTAGCACATGAGAAAAAATTAAAGCAATTAAGAAATGCTGTAAAAAAATTGCTGCAAACATTTACAGCAATTTTTAACTGCATTACTGAAAAAAAACGTTTGGATGTCAGTCTTCAGTTACGTTTCAGTTAAGCTTTATTTTCGTTTAATGTATACATATTCACAAATAAAAGTTTTCACCGTTCTGAAAGAATATCTACAAATTGACGGGACATTATAGATTCCCTTTAAATGATACAGTCAATTTCACATCTAAAAACAGCCTTTTGAACGCTTCAGTATACTTTTCCCATAAGGCAGATAAATAACAAATGAATACAGTGCTATCGACTGAAAATAATGCGATTGCTCAATACTCTTCAAAAAGAGCGATAGTGGGACTATTCCTATAGCAGAGTTCATTTGCAGATAATATCACGCGAAGAGAAGCGAATATTAGGAAAAACATAAATAAGAGTGGTTCTAGATTTTTCATCTATTATTATTTTGCGGAGCTGTTTAATAAAAGGTTGCCTTTGCGTGACGTGGAATAAGAATAACGGCTCAGTCGCCGCTGTCACAATGTGTAATAAATGTGTACATCTCTAGAAACGTGGGAATCTTTTTTTTTTTTTTTATCTTTTCTCGTTTCGTTAAGACGCCAACGGTGTGAATAGCATTGCTGGTTGGAACAGATGGTACGCATTTTGCTGATGTATTTGGTATAATTTCGGCACAAAATTTTTGTGGGGGGAATTTTTTTTAAACCAATGTGCAATTCTATTTCATTTTCAGTTAGAAAATTGAATTTAAAAAAAATGCTTATATATTACGAGAACATTTTAAAAATTATTTAGTATTAAAAATGCTCTCGTATAAAAACAGTTACGTACTTCATTCATAAATCTACATGATTACTTACTTTTCAATCGAATTCTTAATTAAAATGTTAAATAAGTAATACATACGGACAGGATGCATATAATTGCGACATTTTCTCAAAAATTTTCCAACGAATATCATAGAAAATATTATCAGTAGTTCTCCATTTAAATCACTTAACGTAAGCGCAGGCGCATGTCCTTAAACTTCCTATTTGAGAATTTTAATCTCAGGCTATAATTTTAGCCTCTATCTAGCTATATTATGTCTATTCAGATAATACAACACGTATCTATTAAGGTCACACGAACTTTTGAAATCAAGGGCTTAACACAGCTTAACTTATTTAGACAGTCTAGAGTTCCATGGCGAGCATTAACTAAAGCCTCAAACTATACCAACTATTTATCAAATACTCTTTCTTGAGATAAAATTATATATTTAGTGCTGTAACATCCTTAGATGTCTGACTTTTATCATGCATTCTCAGTATGTCCGTAGTTCTCAAATGGAATAAGAAATTAACTTGATATAAAGGGCCCTAACTATCAAAAACTTTTAAACTCATTTCTTCCAAATCATAAGTCTTTTAAAAAGATATTTCAGAGACATTCCCTTTGCACTTATTTCCAATCGACGCTGTTTATTTACTAAGGAACATTCTAAATAAGCTCTAAAAAGTACCCAAAAAATTAAACATTTAGAAGAATCCAGTTAGAAATAGACAGAAAAGATTTCCATTTAGTTGGAAATTTTGAATCGTACACTGTGCGCGGTCGACCGAAAAATCTTCTTTGGTCCATGTCTTACAAATTACTGAAATTTAATTAATGAACAATGTTTCGTTTTGAAGTCTGCCGTTAAGTCTTTTATCAGAAAAAAATGTAACCTCTTGCTGTTTATTTGAACAATATGTGCGTTTCAAAAGTCACTTGCCAGGTGATGCCCGAATGGCTAGGGCGTTGGCATTTGGTTCAGATCCTGTGGGTTCGAGTCCTACTGTTGGCATGATTGTTTGTAGCAGTTCGGAATTGGCTTTAAACTGTAGGTCCCAGTCTAATTAGCCCTTGTGTAGCAAAAAGCTGACCGTAGCGATTCAAATCAAATCAAAAGTCACTTCTTCAGGACGATCCGTCAAAGAAATCTGTTTAAAAATGAAGATATCTAAAATACAGTATGATATTATCTCAGGCTGAGTTTCATACAAATGTGCACATATACGAGTTCAGCACTGCACAAATCTCACTTAATCCTTAACAGATAACTGCAAGTACATAAGAAGCTTATTCAAAGAGCTCAGTCACTATTGTTTGATGCCGCCTTTAAATTTATATAAAATATCTATTTAAGAATTTTTTTTAAATGTCTCGTAGACCCATAGTAGAAAAGTATCACCCTGGGTTTAGAATACTAAGAACTCAACCATCCTTAAAAAAAATTTGAAAAATCTCGTGAAATTTTATTTTTCTATATATACAGGGTGATTCAAAGCTCCATGTACAAACTTTTAGGGGAAGTAGAAAACTCAAAAACAAAACAGAATCACATAAGATTGTATGACCGGAAACGCAAACCTGATCACATAGAGCATAAACAAACATGCAGAAATGAAAAGCCAATATTTCTGAATCTTTGTTTATCCTCTAGCTGAACAGGTTTACATTTCCGGTCAAACATTCATATGTGATTCTGTTTTGTTTTTGAGTTTTCTACCTCCTCCAGAAAAATGCGACATTTCTGGCCATCCAGTGGGGTTGGTAAGAGGTATGGTCCGATTAAATAAACTGCGCCCTCCAGCGTCAGGTTTGCGTTTCCGGTCATACATTCCTGTGTGATTCTGTTTTGTTTTTGAGTTTTCTACCTCCCCTAAAAGTTTGTACTTGGAGTTTTGAATTACCCTGTATATTTTTTATTTTCAACGGGGTTTCACTTGTATTAGCTACTTTATTGTGGGAGCACCTTATAGGTGAATCAATATTACTTCCTATGGAGTGACAGCACGGGAGCGTCCAAGCCCAAGGTGGGAATTGCAAACCAAGCCCACTTTGGGGAAACTAACTAACCATTATACGATGTGGACTGCTTATTTATATTAAATTTCAAAATTTTAATACTATATCCTTCTGAATTCTTGTTTACAAGCATGATGAACTACGAAAATATGTCTGAAAACAAATACAAGACCTTTCATGGAATTGAAAGAGAAATATCTATTTCATTGTAGCTTCCGAAAATGACAGTACTATATCTACTGATATTTTCGCCATAATTTTTTTAGCATATCTACAGAATATTTTCACGCATGTAAAACCCAGATAATATACCTAGCGCGTAAACCTAATGAAAAGCAACCGCATGTAGTAGTTATCGATTCGCGATGGTGTGATTTATTCTGATTTCTGCTAGTTACGGGATAACGTGACTGTTTCTTCCTCGGAGCTCATTTTCGGATAAATATCCCGCAACAAAGAAACGCGAAAGAAAATCAGGGAGGGAGGAGGGTATGCGGGCTCTAGATTTTCTTTCCATTATTTTGCGAAGCTATTAAATAATGCTGTCTTGATCGCTGTAGAATAAGAATGACAGTTCTGACGCAGCTGTCAGAATGTATTATAAATGTTTGTACCGTGTGGGTGAGAGATAGGGAAGAGTGCACTTCTTTTTTTTTTTTTTGCTTTTTTTTGCTGTCATAACGATTCCATGATGTGAAGGTAAATATTAGAAATGAAAAATGGTCCATCTTTAACGGTTAAAGTTGACATTTACCTCTTAATAAATAATTTTTGTATTAAAAATTTTTCGGATTAAAATTTATCTAAAAAAACTTTTTTTTTTGCAAATATAACATATGCTTATTTAGGGGCTGTTTCCATTTCGTTCGTCAGAGTCGGCGTTACTCGTATTGATATATATTTAACCAATTACAAACCTCCAAACTATTAGTCACGAATTGTTACGGTCTGTGATTGGTATAAAATATGTCAATACGAGTAACACTGACGCTGACGGACGTAGTGTTAGGGCCTGTTCACATAGGAGTCCGTTGCGTTGCGTTGCGTTAAGGAAAAGATGGCGCTGAGACGGAAATAAACCAATCATAGACGCTAAAAATTTCGTTGTTAATCGTTTGGAGGTTTGTCATTGGTTTGTCATTGGGCCCAAATGACGATATCGAATGCAAGGCCACGTGCGTTCTCCACGATGCCTCCAGACACGGATACGTCCATCTTGATGCTGCATGCAGAATCGGGACTCGTATGAAAAGACGATGTGGTGCCACTCCTGTATCCAGTTTTGTTGTTGGGGACACCAGTTGCCGCACGTGTCTATGCTAGAGTGTCAAGGGAAGCCGCAATAATTGTGGACGTGCAAACAGTCCGTGCTGCTCCAGACGTCGTCGCACTGTACGTGCGGATACTTGTCGTGCTGCAAACATGCCCATTTCCTTACTCAAGGTGCGTGATGTGGCTTTACGATCCTGCAAGGGCAATCTGACAACATGTCTGTCTTCTCGGGCGTTGGTGGAGGGAGGCCATTAAGATCCCGCATGACGTTCAGTATGAACCTCCTGAACCCATCCATATTCGCATGACAATCATTGGATTCCGACCAGTGCGAGTAGCAATATCACGTAATGATAAACAGCACTCTCAGTAGGCCACAATCCTGCCGCTATCGAATTCCGACACGTGCTGGTAGCCGTTTCTCCTTCTTATACGAGGCATAACACGGTCTTCTCAGAAACAACCAACATTTAAGTGCGAATTCTGTATGAGAAACCCGCTGCATAACTTTCCTTTTGCACAGAGTTTGAGATGCCGTATCTTCCTCCTACGTCGTTCGATAGAGCGAATTATTTGTATATCATAGCATATTTTTCCTTTCATGCGAATTTGACATATATATGTATAGGTATGTATGCATGTATGTAAGTATATATATGTATATATATGTATATATATATATATATATATATATATATATATATATATATATGTATATATATGTACATATATATATATATATATATATATATATATATATATATATATATATATATATATATATATATATATATATATATATATATACAGTCGAACCTCCATATATCGAACTTCCATATATCGAAATTTTCTATATATCGAACCCTTAGCAAATCTCCATGTTCATTACATAGAAAAATTGCTTCTATATATCGAAAAAATCTCTATATATCGAAATTTTTTTCAAGACAAATTGGGAGATTTTATTCCACTTTAGAATAAAATTTCCAATTTTTGGCATTTGAAATAATACGTCGTGGACTTCAATTCGCGGATAATGTCTCTGATGAAGTTTTTAGTGGACTGAATAAATGCGAACATTTCTTTGAACTTTCCGCAAAACTAACTGTTCAGCAAGATATTCGTAGTTTTTTTTAAAGAATGTAACTATGATCATTGTAACCACTGTCTGCATTATTGTTTTTTTATATATGTAGTAATCAATAAATATTTCATATTAATTCTATTTTTAGTTATTAACTTTCAATAACAATAACTTTCAACAAACAATAAGAAAGAAAGAAACTTTGAGCCTGCGGACCTTCGTCTGATTTTAAGGTCATTCCCAACCCTCTTTCTCCCGCGCATTGGAATTCGACCCCCCCGACTCCGTCAGCCTCAAACAACCCCTCTTAACGCAGCT
This sequence comes from Dolomedes plantarius, assembly GCA_907164885.2. Classification (NCBI taxonomy): domain Eukaryota; kingdom Metazoa; phylum Arthropoda; class Arachnida; order Araneae; family Dolomedidae; genus Dolomedes; species Dolomedes plantarius. The sequence continues at coordinate 173,415,573 of OU015491.1, read as the reverse complement.
GGTCGAGGGGAATCCACAGGGGGTAGACGCACCTCTATCGGGCACAAAAAACATTAAAAAATTAATTTTAAAAAAACTAATTGAGCCCCAAATTTCGTTTTTCCTGATTTAAGTTTCTCGGGTCCAAAACATTAACTGTGCTGAATTTGGTCCCGGTGGGTGAAACAGTCTATGATTCTATAGCGGACAAACAAACAGACAAGCTCTTTTATATATATAGATATAAAGATATATATATATATATATATATATATATATATATATATATATATATATATATATATATATATTATATATATATATATATATATATGTATATATATATATATATTTATGTATGTATATATATATATATATATATATATGTATATATATATATATATATATATATGTATATATATATATATATGTATATATATATATATATGTATGTATATATATATATATATATATATATATATGTATATGTATATATATATATATATATATATATATATATATATATATATATATGTATATGTATATATATATATATAATATATATATATATATATATATATATATATATGTATATGTATATATATATATATATATATATATATATACATATATATATATATATATATATATATATATATATATATATATGTTTACAAAAGTATAACTCGAACTCAAACTAATGAACAGCGTCATATCTAATTAAATGATTTAATGGATTTCAGCAGAGTAATTAAAGAATGTAATATTATTCCATACAATTGATAAAAAACTTAATTTATGGTACCAGAAAGAAATGGCTACTGAAACTTTGGCTATATTACCGTAATAAGGAATTTACGTCGTTATTTGAAAGGGATTCAATTATTCCTCTTACTTTCTTAGATTTGATAAAATCAAGATGTCACTTTTATAATATTGAATTAACTGACAAAGAAACATCTAACGTTGATAAATTAAACTATTGTAATATTACGTATTCAAATAAAGTATTTGACGATATTCCATTTAATAAAATTTTTAATGATAAGGACTTTAATTTTCCAATAAACGGTATAAAAATTAGCGTGAGTTTTAAGTACAATTTACCTTGTGGACGAAATGTTTTTAACTATAATGAAGTTTCTAAGAATTTGTCGTCGGTAGATTATAAACGGTGCATCTGTTCGGAAAATGATAAGTATTACGATATACATCACAAACATAACATAACAGGAGATCTTGATATCATTAAGAATATAGCTTTAAAAGATTTACTACTCTGCGGTACTAAATATCGTATTGAAAAGTACTATTTTGTATTGGAAAGCGTTAAAAAGGAACTTGATGAATTTATATATAGAATGGCTGTTAAATATAGCTGTCCATTAACTGCTTTTGATGAATGGCGTTTCAAAGTTAATAATGCAATATCATATTGTTATAGGCCTGAATTACAAAATGCACAAAATAGCGGAATGTTAGGTAAATTAAAAACTGCAATTAGTGAATTAAAAGACCAGTTTGTAATCACATACGTGGATAAGGTTGCGTCAAGTTATGCTTTCGTATGTAAAAAATATTATTGTGAATATCTAGAAAATATATACAAAGACCAATCAATTTATAAAATGGATCTTTCATCATTGAATGAGAATAATAATCGTATAAGGGCGTTATATCGTAAAATTGGATTTAAAATCACGAACATTAAATACCCTTATTTCGTCTTAGTTCCTAAATTCCATAAAAATCCGATAAAGTTTAGACCAATAACTGTGGGCTATAAATCGTATTTAACATATGCAAATGATCGCTTATTGGCTATTCTTAAAGTCGTATATAAGGAACTAATTAAGGAGGGAGGTTATATGATCGGGAATAGTTTTGAGGTAATTGACAAGTTAAAAAATGAAAGTGGTATTAATTATATAAAGAGTTTTGACTTCGCAGATTTATTCAAGACTATTAATATAAACGATTTATTTGAAATTACTAAAAATCTTTATGAAAAATATGACCTAAAAACGTACATAACATATCATCGTTATGAGACTCTAGTGCAGATGGTACTTAAAGAGGGATATTTATATGACGGCACACATTTCTTCCGCCAAATACATGGTATCCCAATGGGGGGGGGGGAGGATGTTCCTCAACATTGGCAGACATTTACCTCCACCATTATGAAATGGGGACCGCCTTATTGAGAGAGCTAATATATTTCAGATATGTGGATGATGTTTTAATTTGCACTAAGTACAAAGAGCAGGTCATAGATCTGGGGTTTTATCCAAAAAATCTTAGCCTTTTAGAATCTGATAAAACACCGGATGATCGAGTTGTATTTCTGGATTTAAGCTTAAGTGTTGATAAAGAGAGTAGTCTAGTGAAATACAAAATGCATGATAAAAGGGACTATTATCCATTTACTACACAACGCGTAATGCCTTGGAATACTTGTTTACATAGAAATGTAAAGCGCAACCTAATCATTAACTACATGCTACGTATTAAACGTCTAAACTGTAACAAATTGGAAATACAATCAGGTATAAAATCATTTGCAAACATTGCTTTAGAAATGGGTTTTCCTTTGGGATTTTTATTAAAGACCATGTGTGAATTCCATTCGATCGATAGGAAAGAATGTATTAATCAATATTTCAGTAATTGAAGTAATAAAATGATGAGTTGGCAAGTTACGTTTCGCACCTGTTAGTCTTTTACTGTCTATAATGTAGAGTTGCACTAGGTATGTGTCCTTGCTATTTTAATTATAATTATAGTTCTAAATGTATATATTTGATAATGTTTAGAGTATTGTGTGTGGATATTTCGATACTTAGGAGGTGCTTATTTGAAGTGGTTATATGTGGATACAGTTATAATATAGTCATAAGTCTAGATATTTTTAAAAAATTATTATATGATGCCTTGTTTATAGGTGTAGTGAATATATGGGGTTGCTGCAATGTTTTAGTGAATTGACAAATTGTTTTGAAATAATTTAACCCACGTTTTTAATGTACGTTGTTCCAGTTCCTTATTTTTTTATTCCATCGCTCCTTGATTTGTTTTGACTTTACGTCAGGTTGCAGATGAAGAATGACTTCCGGGAGTGTTGCCTAGGTAAAAACATGTTTAACCGGAGTGTTGGGGGTCACAACTCCCCCCGGTCATTTATATTCTTCATCTTTCATGAATTGTGCTGGTGTTGTCAGGTTTAATAATGTTTTTATTTAAAAAAAAAAAATATATATATATATATATATATATATATATATATATACACACTTTAGTGCCACTGAATTAGGGATACCTACTTAGTAACGAGTTGGGCCTCCTCTGGCCTTGATAACGGCTGCCACACGACGAGGCATAGATTTAACAAGTTTCTGGAAACGTTCCACGGGAATGGCTTGCCAAATATTGGCTAAAGCTGTCCATAATTCAGTAAGGTTCTTTGGTGCTGTGTGATAGCCTTTCATGCCTTGTTCCAAAACATCCCAAAGATGTTCAATAGGATTTAAGTCTGGGCTTTGAGGTGGCCAATTCATGACAAAGAAGTCAGAGGAATGCTCATCCCACCAGCCAGTAGCCAACAGGGACTTGTGAGAGGTACAGTTGTCTTGCTGGAAAACTCCATTACCGAGTGGATAACAGAACAGCATAAACGGATGGAGGTGATCACCCAGCAACTCTACGTATCGACTTGCATTGAGGGAGGTTGGTACACGTACCAAAGATCCCAAACTGTGCCACGAAAAAACACCCCAGACCATGATTGAGTCACCATGCCCTTGTAGAGTTCCAGCCAGGCATGCAGGATCCATGGCTTCATGAGCCTGACGCCATATTCTCAGCCTCCCGTTGGCGTTAAGTAGTCGGAATCGAGACTCATCACTTCATGCTACTCGTTTCCAGTCCTCTACACTCCAGTCTCTGTGCTCTCTTGCCCAGGCAAGACGTACAGCCCGATGTCGAGTATAGAGCAATGTTACTCTCGTAGGTCGACGGCTCCCGAAACCCATACGGCGAAGCGAGCGTTGCACAGTCCGTTTACTGACTGTACGACTGGCACCGTCATTAAACTGGATGGTAATTTGAGCTAATGTTTGGCTTCGCTGGCTACGTACAATACGCCTGAGCCGTCTCTCACCACGCACTGTCAAGGCTAATTGTCCTTTGCAGTTTGCCCGATCGCTAGTTTTTTTTCCACCATCCATGTATTCTTGGTCTTCTCTTGACACTGTCGACCTTGAAAATCCAAGCTGTCTGACGATTTCGGAAATTGAATGGCCCATGTGTCGCGCACGTACGATTTGTCCTCGATCGAAGGCGTCTAAATCAGGCAGTTTACCCATACTGACAATTCCAACAACTAATTCAGAACAACCACGGTACGCGCTATATATGCAGTTACCACAGCGCCCTCACTTGCGCATACATGATGCGCAGCGCTACACAATTAGCATAGGCTTTGCTATCCCTAATTCAGTGGCACTTCAGTGTATATATACACCGAAGAGCCATTGCAATTTGACCACCTGTTTAATACAATGTAGGACCACCTTTCACCCTCAAAATCCCCAAGACCCGGCCTGGCATTGACACGACAAGGGGCTAATAGGTAGTCTGAAGTATCAGGTACCAAGCGTTCACCAACTGAACATGCAATTACCGTACATCGCGAGGTTGTAGCGTGGCAGCACGAATTCGATTTTCCAGGTGGAACCACAAATGTCCTATTGGATTAATTTCAGGTGAATTTGGAGGCCAAGACATGACTTGAAAGTCACTAGAATGTTCCTCGAACCACTCCCTAATGATTCGACCCGTATGTCATAATGCATTATCCTGTTGGTAAAAGCCATCACCCGCCGGAAACACTGTTGCCATGAATGGTTGAACCTGGTCTGCAACAATGTTCACGTAGCGCACAGACGTCAGCTATTGTTCTATGGAGATTATGGGTCCTAATGTGCTCCATGAAAGCATCGCCCACACCATAATTCCTCCGCCGCCAGCTTATCTCCGTCCAACTGTGCATCCGGGCGCCAGAATTTCCGTTCAAAATCGGCGTATTAACACACGCCCGTCGATATGATGGACCAGAAAAAGTGATTCGTCGGACCATGCAACTTTCCTCCGTTCTTCTATTGTCCATTTCCGATGTTCCTTGGCCCATTGCAGGCGCTGCTCGCGATGATGTGCCGTCAGAGCAGGGACGTGCTTCGGCCGCCGACCTCGTAGTCCCATACGCAGCATACCACGTTGGACTGCGTGTTGAGAAACACTGTCTGGGTCACCACTGATGTAGCTGCTGGTAAGTTTGGCTGTTGTAGCTCTTCGGTCACGGCAAATAATGCGTAACTGTCTCCGCTCTCCTCTGGAATCAATGCACCGCGGGCGACACATAGCTGTCTGATGACTTTTCGTTTCACCATCCATACACCACCCTCGATACGTGCTCACAATGACTGCACGTGAACAGCCCACCAAACGCGCCGTTTCTTCTCGGCGCCGTTCCCAGGCGCCGAGTCATAACGATTTGACCTTTATCGAAGTCTGATAAATCAGCTGCTTTTCCCATTATGTCTCTAATCACTCTATGTTTGGAAAGACAATGCATGAGCCCTTTATATACTCCAACTTCAGCCGCGTACGCGCCGTGGTTTTGTTTCTGGGAGAGCACATTGTTACAGAAGGAGGGTGGTCATATGTAATGGCTCTTGGGTAATATATATATATATATATATATATATATATATATATATATATATATATATATATATATATATATACGTATGTATGTATGTATGTATATGCATAAAGTAGTGGGATTTATTTAAGCACTGCAACAGAAGTGAGACTTTATCTATTGGGTGTTCCAGAAATAAATAAACCAGCAAAAATCTTGGTGTGTATAGGAATATATCTTTATATAAGTAACTGCCCTATTTGGGAAAGACAGGATAAAAAGGGACGTGAGAGAGAGTGACCCTTTTTAATTCGTAAGGTCCATTAGAAGCTAATTATCACACGACGAGAAAAGTGATGAACTGAAAAGGGAAACGGGAAGAAAAGATACAGAGTTCTAGATTTTCCTTTCTGTTGTTATTTGTAATGCTATTTAATAAAATGTTCCCTTGCGTGCCGTGGGATTAGAGTGACAGATATGATGTTAGAATGTATAATAAATGTGAGTTTCAAGAGATAGATTTTTTTTAATTCTCTTTATGTGAAGATGCCGAAGACTTGAATGATAATGTGAGGCAGATAAAAATAATTATTGGTCTTATTATAAATGAAACTCTGGGGAGTGGGCATAAATGGAGGGGAAATTTTTTTATTCAGGCAATTAATAGCAGTATATAGAAAAATACCTGTGAGTTTGTTTCCACAATTTAATTACAGTCTGAAAAGAACGCCTGCTTTCTTAATTCTCCCCCTTGGCATACAATTAAATTAAAAGATATTTTCCATTTGAATGTTGTTTGATTTCTTTTGACTCTCCTCTTATATGGTTGTCAAAATGAAACCGTCTGTTTACCTCAGAATTAAAATATTCTTTCAAAATGAAGAGACTGTTAACGCATTTCAGTTTTTATGTAGTTTTAGTGCGTTTATGTAAGTTTAATGTCATTTTAGCTTTTATTTAAAACGCTATGGTGCAGTAAAAGAAATAAGTGATTTAAAATTGAGTTATGTTTGTAGTTTTGAAATGTACGATGGTTTTCGAAACATTGAAGTATATGTTATCGCACCATGCAATGTCGTATTGCCAGGCTGTTTACCATCGAATCCGATCTCCTTAGCATATTTTAAAAGGATGTAGTGTGTTGACAGTTTATAGGATGTGTTTTGAAAAGTGTCCTCAATTTCTGACTTGCTGTCGCATAAATCTGTCAATGTGTGAAGGAAGTCTGAGAACATAATAACAATGCAATGACATTTGCTTTAGTATTTCTTCCGCGTTGACCAAGAGGAAGCTTTTAATATACACTGCTGGCCACTGTAAATGCAACACCCTGAAGGAAACATGCAAATAACATGAAATTTACAACATGCATTAGCGGAGGTGAGATATGCAAATGATTAGAATTTCAGCGCAGACGCACATCACGCGCGCCTGTGGCGCCACTTCAAAGCACTACTTAAGGCTTGGAGATTTCGACGATTTCAAGTTCGGCAATTGTGTTTTTCTTGTGGTTTTTTCAAAAAAACGATCAATTATGCCTCGTTGAAAACAGCGATCATCTTTTGATCAAGTATCCGAGTTCGACAGAGGAGGGATAGTGGCCTACCGAGATTGTGGATTATCTTTCAGGGAAATCGGTAGTCGTGTTGGACGAAACCAAACAACTGTAATGCGGATATGTGATCGTTGGATGCAGGAGGGTACGACGGACCGGCGTGTTCGATCGCATCCACCTCAGCGCACCACTTCACGTGATGACAGGCAAATTGTGCGCATGGCAGTGACGGATCGCTCAGTCACATCACGAACCATAGCACAGCACATGCAATCTGTAACGCATCATCCAGTGTGTGCGTGTACCATTCGACGCCGTTTACAGCAGAGTGGTCTGTCCGAAGACGTCCATTGCTTTGTCTACCCTTGACGCAGAACCACAGACGTCTCTGCCGCCAATGGTGCGATGACAGAAGGATGTGGACGGCAGAATCGAATGAAATTGTCTTTTCTAACGAGTCACGCTTCTGTCTGCAACACCACGATGGTCGCATTCGAGTCTGGAGACACCGTGAAGAGAGGATGCTGAACAGCTGCGTTATGCACCGCCACACTGGTCCTGCACCGGGTATTATGGTATGGGGCGGTATTGGATATCACTCTCGCACACCTCTAGTACGCATTGCCGGTACTTTAAACAGCCAGCGCTACATCTCCGAGGTGTTGGAGCCAGTTGTCCTTCCTTGCCTTCAGGGCTTGCCCGCAGCCATATTTCAACAGGATAATGCGCGACCACACGTGGCACGCATTGTCCAACGGTTCTTCGTCAATCGCCAGATTGAATTGCTTCCCTGGCCGCCTCGCTCTCCGGATCTTTCGCCGATAGAAAACATGTGGTCCATGGTTGCTCTACGATTGACCCAGATTCCATCCCCAGCTGCCACAGCAGATTAACTTTGGCAACGTGTGGAAGCTGCTTGGTCTGCTGTACCCCAAGAACTCATCCAAAGTCTCTTTGAATCGATGACGAGGCGTGTGGCAGCGGTGATCTCAAACAATGGCGGCTACTCTGGCTACTGATTTTGGCAGGAACCACACTTCACAGAAGTCTATAAATTTAATCATTTGATACTTGGTCAACATGTTATCTACAAAATAAATTTTGTTGTGATATCTCTTGTCTTTCTTGGTGTTGCAATTTGGGTGGCCAGCAGTGTAACTATATATTCAATTCTCCTGTTTCTAATGGATTGTACGGTGTCTAAGTATGTTTATTGATTAGATCATACTTATCAGAAACAATCCATTGGTTTTTTAGACAGCATCGGCACCGATGATGAAGAGATGCTGTCTAAAACCTATTTAATACTTATCTTTTCATGTTTTTAGTTCCTTCCTGAAAGTAGAATAAGAGCTCATACTGGTCACTTTCAACTTTGTCTTATATATATATATATATATATATATATATAATATACAGTGGAACCTCGGTCGATCGTTTTCCCGTACTTGTCGTTTATTTCATCCTGTCCGGATGATATATTTCTTTGTTATGTTCCCGCTTCCATAGTTATCCTGTAGTTAGCGTTCAGTGCAATCAATCCCTTGAAGAACGATAGATCAAGGTTCAATTGTGTATATATATATATATATATATATATATATATATATATATATATATATATATATATATATATATATATTTATATATACACTATATGGTCAAAAGTAGTCGGACACTTCCAAATACGCAACTATAGACAAACACTCTCATGCGCAGTGATCATTGTCTAGTGTATACGAGCGTGATCTTTAAGCAGAACGCTAAATTTCATTGGAGTCTCCCATGGTTCGTAACGCCGAACTTAAGAAATTCCTATTTTGATCCCAAATGGCTTTTGTAAAATATGCGAAAATTTTAAAAGTTTGTATCTTAATCACAAGTGTCCATTATACATTGCGGCATGTCATATGTTTCCCGAAACGGAGTATACAGTGATGTGCAAAAGATGATCTGTAATTGGAAGAATTACTTAACATGTTTTATCAAGTTATCAACTAGCTATTTTGAATTTGTCCCTGCACTATATTTATAGAAAAACTCTATAATCTGAAACCACAAGTAGTAAAGTGCGTAATAAATTTATTTTAATTTCTAAAACCAACTAGATATAGAGGAACTACACTGTTGGCCACCCAAATTGCAACACCAAGAAAGACAAGAGATATCACAACAAAATTTATTTTGTAGATAACATGTTGACCAAGTATCAAATGATTAAATTTATAGACTTCTGTGAAGTGTGGTTCCTGCCAAAATCAGTAGCCAGAGTAGCCGCCATTGTTTGAGATCACCGCTGCCACACGCCTCGTCATCGATTCAAAGAGACTTTGGATGAGTTCTTGGGGTACAGCAGACCAAGCAGCTTCCACACGTTGCCAAAGTTAATCTGCTGTGGCAGCTGGGGATGGAATCTGGGTCAATCGTAGAGCAACCATGGACCACATGTTTTCTATCGGCGAAAGATCCGGAGAGCGAGGCGGCCAGGGAAGCAATTCAATCTGGCGATTGACGAAGAACCGTTGGACAATGCGTGCCACGTGTGGTCGCGCATTATCCTGTTGAAATATGGCTGCGGGCAAGCCCTGAAGGCAAGGAAGGACAACTGGCTCCAACACCTCGGAGATGTAGCGCTGGCTGTTTAAAGTACCGGCAATGCGTACTAGAGGTGTGCGAGAGTGATATCCAATACCGCCCCATACCATAATACCCGGTGCAGGACCAGTGTGGCGGTGCATAACGCAGCTGTTCAGCATCCTCTCTTCACGGTGTCTCCAGACTCGAATGCGACCATCGTGGTGTTGCAGACAGAAGCGTGACTCGTTAGAAAAGACAATTTCATTCGATTCTGCCGTCCACATCCTTCTGTCATCGCACCATTGGCGGCAGAGACGTCTGTGGTTCTGCGTCAAGGGTAGACAAAGCAATGGACGTCTTCGGACAGACCACTCTGCTGTAAACGGCGTCGAATGGTACACGCACACACTGGATGATGCGTTACAGATTGCATGTGCTGTGCTATGGTTCGTGATGTGACTGAGCGATCCGTCACTGCCATGCGCACAATTTGCCTGTCATCACGTGAAGTGGTGCGCTGAGGTGGATGCGATCGAACACGCCGGTCCGTCGTACCCTCCTGCATCCAACGATCACATATCCGCATTACAGTTGTTTGGTTTCGTCCAACACGACTACCGATTTCCCTGAAAGATAATCCACAATCTCGGTAGGCCACTATCCCTCCTCTGTCGAACTCGGATACTTGATCAAAAGATGATCGCTGTTTTCAACGAGGCATAATTGATCGTTTTTTTGATAAAACCACAAGAAAAACACAATTGCCGAACTTGAAATCGTCGAAATCTCCAAGCCTTAAGTAGTGCTTTGAAGTGGCGCCACAGGCGCGCGTGATGTGCGTCTGCGCTGAAATTCTAATCATTTGCATATCTCACCTCCGCTAATGCATGTTGTAAATTTCATGTTATTTGCATGTTTCCTTCAGGGTGTTGCATTTACAGTGGCCAGCAGTGTACTTAATCAAAGAACTCCAAACCTGGCGCTAGACAAAGTGGAAGTTAAGAATAGGAAACCGCAAGAAGACTGACGTCACAAAACTTGCAACCATGGAGCAAATGGAAACACAGAAGCAGACTTACTATGTAGACTGTGTTATAGGACAAATAAACCTAAATTAAATTAGTTTTTTATTATTACTAAGAGTAATATATTATTATTTAATATTATTTTTACTTAAGAATTTAATTTTTATTAATTATTCTTATTTTTAGTAGTTATTTTTACTAATTTATCTTTTCAGTTTGTATTACTAATTAATTGCAACAGAACAAGCTATTCACTAAATCTAAAACAACCAATTATGTGCTTGGAAAGACTATCAGGATAATAATTACGTTTCAGCACAACTAAAAAGTCTAAAATATACTTATTCCTATTGTCTTTAGAACAAAGCCTATTTATACGTACTAGCTGATTTACAATAATGTTATTAAAAACAAATTTATGTAAACAAGTTAGGTAATTTTGAAATTTAACAATATTAAAATCATAATCTGATCTTTTATCATATAAATCAAAAGTAAAATTGCAATGTGAATTTAATTTAATGTTAATATCTAAAAAGTTTACATTAATATTATTTTGGCTACTTTGTATTAGTTCCAGATTATGAGGGTAAAAATTTAAGGCTATATGATTATTACTTTTATTAATTTCAATTATATCATCAATATATCTAAATATTTTGTAACTGCTATTATCAATATTATTAATATTATCAACTTCAAAATAATGTAAGTATAAATTGACTAGCATACAAGAAGCATTTCCACCTTGTGGTACACCTTTAGTCTGTAAATATTTACTATTATTGTGTATAATATAATTATGTTTATTAACAAAATCTAAGAGCCTATTGAAATGAGTAAGATCAATATCTTTGCTTAAGTATTGAATATTATTTTGT